>JADRCC010254997.1:0-25363 GCA_019843855.1 Hylomyscus alleni | reverse complement strand
GGGGGGGGGTGTTAACTGGGAAAGGAAACAACATTTGAAATGTAAATAAAGTATCCAATAAAAAAAGATTTTAAAAATGCTCTTTTATTTACTTCCAGGGTAAGGTTCACTTCCCTTCCTATATACTCCTATGAATGCATGTCCATTCTCTTGGCTTCACAAAGGAGTTTCTCAATCATTTCCCTATCACAAAGTAATCACATAGGTATTTTCCCAGAGTGTTTCTCATCTCGCTGTCCATAGTTACCTTGTCACACGCTATTACTTGATGTGTATGCCTACACCCTAGATGCTTGCCTATTTCCTAAAAGACAGCAAAACAATAGTTACTTTCCATGCTTACCACAATGTATGTAGCCTGTTTCTACTCTTTTAAGAGTCCATACTGGAAAAGGGAACATAGAAGATAAGCTCCTTGCCATTTGCTTCTCTTTTCTCTGTTCCTCAATCCTTAAATTATACTTATGTCTCCTATCTACACTGAGACATGTATGTTTTTTTCTTGTCTTTAGCTAGAACTCAACCTTTGCAATACCTTCTTCTTAACTGTAGTCACAGTGAATAGTCATGGTACATAAAGAAAATCTTAATTTCCTAATAATTAAGTCTGATATTTTCACCCAAACTATGACTTCCTTCAACTCTCCACAAAATGTAGGTTATGTTATATGATGGATATTTTATAGATAGTTAAAACTATATCAAGAACAAGAAATTGTCAATGTGTTTTGATTTGTGTCAAATTTCACATTAACTCTTTATATAGTCCTATTTAAAGAAAATTCAAAACATATGAACTGCACATTTACTGAATGCTGGCATATTCAGTTAAACTTGGTTATTTGTACTATTGCATCCAACATTAAAAGTTAATTACTTTGTAAATTTGAAGGTAACTTATTCATGATATACCATATGCTGCCTTTCTTGTGATTAACTATCTGTATTTTAATTCAGAAAGATTACCATTATTCACAATATCTACTATTTATTTAGTCTTTTTATACAGTAGACATGAAATAACACACAGGTAAAAACTACAGATGTTTTTATTTGAGATGCATCCACAAAATACCACATTCATATCATTAACAAAAACAATAGTGACACATTTCAAAAAAGAATCAATGTTTTTGTTTTAAAAATGTGTGTAACTGTTAGAAAAGGTAAGACTCTTATAAATAATAGAATGAATTAGAGAAAGAATGCTCATGTGTGTATTCACATGTGTGTAGGTTCTGATGCAAGCACAATGGAAGCCAGAAATCTACCTGAGGTCTTGCTTTACAGGTGTTAGCACATAACACTCTCAGTGGCCCAGAACTCAAGGAGTAGCCTAAGCTGGTTGTTTAAGAGCCTGCAAAACCCACCTGCCTCTGCCTTCCAAGTACCGGTACTACAAGCATATGATGCCACATGCAACTTATTCATGACATCTGGAGACCAAGACCCGGCTTTGATCTTGTGCAGCAAGCACTTTACAAACTGAGGCTATCTGGCTAGCCCTGTAAATGCTTTATAAAGGCAAAGAGAAAAATATTTTTCCAACTATTTCACAACTCTTATCTACCTACTACTCTCTAAAATGAAGCAGAGCATATACGATTGGCTATAAGCCTGTAAGCACAGGAACCCATGAGCATTCTGTTTTACTGGCTTGTACTTATTTCCATTTTATGTCTTTCCATGCAAAACTGATCATTATAATCTTAACATGTATTTAAATTAGTAGAGGGTAAAATGATTTTGACTTCCTAAAATATATGAAGAAACATCTGACAGAGACCTCTCTTCTTGAGGGATTTAAGTGTGCAAAACAGGAAGAGCCCAGCTATGAAAATTCTTGAAAAAGCACACTAATCCTCAAGGACGTATTTTTTTATCCCTTGAGCTAAAGTACTTACATAAAATTTGTACAACTGACATAGATTGGGTGTTGGAAGTCCCAAGTTTTCTTTCATCCTTCTCTATGATAGTCCTTTGTAGAAAAGTTGCTAGGTTACAACATTTGTCTGTACTGTTGTGAGAGTGAGATCATATTGTGTTGTCTTAATCTAGGGTATGGTCTCTTAATTTGTAAGTTTTAACTCCACATGGAGGTCATGTAACTTTCAGTTCTGCAAATATATGTGTGTATGTATGTAAGGATGGATGGGTGCATGCATATATGTGTATACACACACACACACAATAGTAAAAAGGTTTTTGAAAACACAACAATGAAAAACTAATTCAAAATCACAGGCCCAATAAATGCAAGCTGGTTATGACTCATGTTTCTCTATAAGATTTCACTGAATCCCTGAATCTCAAAACACAGACTATTAAAAGATTTATTGCATTGACTTACAAAATATAGTCAGAGTAGTTCAACAATCACTGTCTCATACCAGAGAGGCTTAGAACCTAGCAGTTGCTAGGTCCATGAGGCTGAGTGCCTCTACAGGTCCAACCTGGCACTCTAGGTCTACAGAGTTCCTGGAAATTCTCTGGTCTTCAGTCCATATTGGAAGTCCAAATAATATGTGGATTCCATATTGGGAAAGGATAGGTAACAGGAGCAAGAGGATAGATGAACTTCCCAGTGAGCAAAAGGACCAAGCAAGCAAGACAATAAAAAAAAAAAAATTTTTTTTAATTTTTTTTAAAAAAAGCTTTTCTTGGACCCACAGCCCTCCACACACAAATCTTGCCAGGAGAGAGCTAGTCTCCCAGGACTGCTTTCCACTCCTAAGCTAAGAGGTGAGATCACCACTTTTGCTTCCATAACTGTCCAAAGAGGGATCAGCCCAGTAGCACACAGGGCACAGAAACAACAGAGCAGCTGGGGACAGGATCCTTCTCATCTCCATCTGTGCCCCAGAGCTAAGGTTGTCCCACAGTCCTCAACACACAAATCCCACCCAGGAGAGGATTGGTCTCCCTAAGAGTGCTGACATACGTAAAATCACAGGCTCACAGGCCCACAGGTGGGACAGTCTCCAGTCAGAAAAGAGGAAAAACCAGAGGAAAACAGGCAAGGAGAATCGAGGACAAGAACATAAGCAACAGAAACTAAGGTCACTTGGCATCATCAAAACCCAATTCTCCCACCACAGCAAGTTCTGGATACCCCAATACACTGGAAAAGCAAGACTCTGATTTAAAATCACATCTCATGATGATGATAGAGGATTTTGAGAAGAAAATAAGTAACTCCCTTAAAGAAATACAGGAGAACACAGGTAAACAGGTAGAAGACCTCAAAGAGGAAACACAAACATTCCTTAAAGAATTATGGGAAAACACAACTAAACATGTAAAGGAATTGAACAAAACCACCCAGAATCTAAAAATGGAAATAGAAACAGTAAAAAAAAATTACAAAGGGAGACAACCCAGGAGATAGAAAACCTAGAAAAGATATCAGTAGTCATAGATGCAAGTATCACCAACAGAATACAAGAGATAGAAGAAAGAATCTCAGGGGCAGAAGATACCATAGAAAACATTGAAACAACAGTCAAAGAAAATGCAAAATGCAAAACACTCCTAACCCAAAACATCCAGGAAATCCAGGACACAATGAGAAGGCCAAACCTAAGGATAATAGGTGTAGAAGAGAG
Organism: Hylomyscus alleni; assembly: GCA_019843855.1. Classification (NCBI taxonomy): domain Eukaryota; kingdom Metazoa; phylum Chordata; class Mammalia; order Rodentia; family Muridae; genus Hylomyscus; species Hylomyscus alleni. The sequence goes on along the minus strand of JADRCC010254997.1, from coordinate 21,758 downwards.
TAACGTTTCCCAATTTAAATGGCCAGTAAATATCTTCAGCAAAATTATAGAAGAAAACTTCCCTAACCTAAAGAAAGAAATGCCCATGAACATACAAGAAGCCTACAGAACTCCAAATAGACTGAACCAGAAAAGAAATTCCTCCCATCACAAAATAATCAAAACACCAAATGCACAAAACAAAGAAAGAATATTAAAAGCAGTAAAGGAAAAAGGTCAAGTAGCAAATAAAGGTAGACTTATCAGAATTATACCTGACTTCTCACCAGAGACTATGAAAGCCAGAAGATCCTGGGCAGATGTCATACAGACCCTAAGAGAACACAAATGCCAGCAACAGCTACTATACTCAGCAAAATTCTCAATTACCATAGATGGTGAAACAAAGATATTTCATGACAAAAATAAATTCACACAATATCTTTCTACAAATCCAGTCCTACCAAGGATAATAGATAGAAAACTACAACACAAGGCAGAAAACTACATCCTAGAAAAGCAAAAAAGTAATCTTCTTTCAACAAACTCAAAAGAAGATAGCCACACACATATATTTACACCTCTAACAACAAAAATAACAGGAAGCAACAATCCCTTTTTTAAATATCTCTTAACAGCAATGGACTCAATTTCTCAATCAAAAGACATAAACTAACAGACTGGATATGTAAACAGCACCCAGAAGTTTGCTGCACACAGGAAGCGCACCTCAGTGACAAAGACAGACACCATCTCAGAGTAAAAGATTGGAAAACAATTTTCCAAGCAAATGGTCCCAAGAAAGAAGCTGGAGTCGCCATTCTAATATTGAACAAAATTGACCTTCAACCTAAAGTAATCAAAAAAGATAAGGAATGACACTTTATACTCATCAAAGGAAAAATCCAAGATGAACTCTCAATTCTGAACATCTATGATCCAAATGCAAGGGCACCCACATTCATAAAAGAAACTTTACTAAAGCTCAAAGCACACATTGCATCTCATACACTAATAGTGGGAGAATTCAACAGCCCACTCTCACCAATGGACAGATTATGGAAACTAAACAGAAACTAAAAAGACACAGGGAAACTAAAAATGTTATGAACCAAATAGATGTAACTGATACCTATAGAACATTTCATTCTAAAACAAAAGAATGTACCATCTTCTCAGCACCTCATGGTTCCTTCCCCAAAACAGACCATATAATTGGCCATGAAATAGGCTTCAACATATACAAGAGCATTGAAATAATCCCATGCATCCTATCAGATCACCATGGACTAAAGCTGGTCTTCAATAACAACAAAAGCAAAAGAAATCCCACACATGGAAGCTAAACAACACTCTACTCAATGATAACTTGGTCAAGGAAGAAATAAATAATTTAAAGACTTTTTAGAATTTAATGAAAATGAAGGCACAACATACCAAAACTTATGGGACACAATAAAAGGGATGCTCATAGAAAAACTCATAGCTGAGTGCCTCCAAAAAGAAACTGGAGAGAGCATACCCTAGCAGCTTGACAGTACACCTGAAAGCTCTAGGACAAAAAGAAGCAAATACACCTGAGGAGTAGATGGAAATACTAAAACGCGAAAGATGCTCCAACACAAAACAATGGAACATGCTCCACTATGTTTATAGCAGCATTATTTATAATAGTCAGAAGCTGGAAAGATCCCAGATGTCCTCCAATAGTGGAATGGATACAGAAAATGTGGTTCATTTACACAATGGAGTGTTACTGTTATTAAAAACAATCAATTCATGAAATTCTTAGACAAATGGATGGAACTAGAAAATATCTTGAGTTAGGTAACCCAGTCACAAAAGAACATACATGGTATGTACTCACTGATAAGTGGATATTAGCCCAAAAGCTCAGAATATCCAAATACAATTCACAGACCACGTGAAGCTCAAGAAGTAAGAGCAAAGTGTAGATGCTTCAGACCTTCTTAGAATGGGGAACAAAATACTCAAGGGAGGAAATATGGAGAAAAAGAGTGGTGTAGAGACTGAAGGAAAGGCTATCCACATACTGCCCCAGCTGGGGATCTGTCCCATATACAGACACCAAACCTAGACACTATTGCAGAAGCCAAGAAGTGCTTGCTGATAGGAGCCTCATATAGCTGTCTCCAGAGAGGATCTGCCAGTGCCTTGCAAATACACAAATACAGAGGTGGATGCTCACAGCCAACCATTGGACTGACACAGGGGTTCCCAATTGAGGAGTTAGAAAAAGAACTGAAGGAGATGAAGGTGTTTGCAACCCATAGGAAGAACAAAAATATCAACCAACCATACCACCTTCCCCCTAAAATGCCTAAGGATTAAAACACCAACCAAGGAGTACACATGGAGGGACCATTGTCTCTAGCTGCATATGTAGCAGAGGATGGCCTTGTCAGACATCAGTGAGAGGAGAAGCCCTTGGTCCTGTGAAGGCTTGATGCCCCAGTGTAGGGGAATGCCAGGCCAGGGAGGCTGGAGTGGGTAGGTGGGTGGGGGGAGCACCCTTATAAAGGAAGGGAGAAGGAGGATGAGATAGGGGGTTTCTGAAGGGGAAACTGGGAAAGGGTACAACATTTGAAATGTAAATAAATAAAATATCTAAAAAAGAAAAGAAGTTTTTCTTCTTTCATGCTTTTGATTGGTTCAGGCAGTAGAAGGTTGGTGCCCACATTTAAGGTAGGTCTTCCCCCATCAGTTAAGGTATTCATGCCAGGGCCAATAAGTGGGAGAGGGTGGGATGGCAAGCAGGGAGGGGGGAGGCAACAGGGGTTAACAGGGGTTTGTTGTTGTTGTTGTTGTTGTTTGGAGAGGAAACTGAGAAAGGAGAAATCATATGACATGTAAATAAAGAAAATATCCAATTAAAAAAATAGTGATTATGGCAAAAAAAAAGAGGTATTCAAGACATCTTCCTAAAAAATGTCCAAAGGCCAATGCAAAGCAGAAAATAAATCTCTTACTGAGGGTCTCTTTCCAGGTACTTCAAGGGCGTGTGGAGTTTATAAGTAAAGATACGCATGCATCATAGAAGGGAAGCAAATGAGTAAGACTGGGTAAAATGAAAGACAAAAGAATAATAGAGCGTTTTGAGAAAAGAGATCCAAGAATAAAATTAAACATGTGCTCTTTTCCCATTATTGCTAAATGCTAATGACTATGTGTAATATCAAAGAAATGCTTGAAATATATCCTGACAATAGCATAAATGATGACATCTGATTGTGGAAGGATTTCAAGAAATTTTAATGTAATTCTGAATATTTTAAATAACATTAAAATATTCATATGTGTGTGTGTGTGTGTGTGTAATTTTTGTTGTTGTTACTGCAGTACTTTTATTTTTCTTTACACAATGACGTGTTGCTGGGGCCTAATGTTCTCACTGATCAGTAGAAAACCAAAATGTGTCATTTCTTAAAGAATTGAGTACAAAAAAAAACCTTACATTAATTAAAAGGATGAATACATTTATTTACAGGTGCCTGATGCAAACGTTCCTAACTCAAGGCAAGTAACAACCCATGGAGGTCAGGAGGGAAAAAAAAAACAGAACGGAAACTGGGTCCTAAGGCTCGGACTTTTCCACCCTGTTAGAAGGGCAAGACGGACTGGTAACTGGCCTAGGAACCTTTGCCAACCTCGGGAAATCCTGGAAGTCTGCTATCGGTTGATACCCTGCACAGATCACTACGTGGTGCTCACAGAGAACCACTGGGCTGGGGGCTTCTCTTTCACAGCGTACTCTCCCCAGGCACCAAGTGACCGAGCTACATGAACTAAGGACTAAATCAAAATATGCACAGGGTATTAAACATGTATCAAGGGAACAGTTAACTTGAATACAACAAGGTCAAATATCAGCAACAAGTTCTATGATCCAGTGCTGATATCAGATACAAGCTTCAAGGACATATTTCTTTTCAAAGGCTTATTCCAGTTTCGTAAGGCTAGCATGAGGCAGATCGATACTTCAGAATGAGCTCATGCGGCAGATGCCTGGCACCTGCTCAGTCCATCTAGAAGCATTTGCGGGGAACGACGGAGGGGCCGGACTCATCGTACTCCTCCTTGCTGATCCACATCTGCTGGAAAGTGGACAGTGGGGCCAGCATGGAGCCTCCAATCCAGACTGAGTACTTGCTCTCAGGGGGAGCAATGATCTTCATCTTCCTTCTGCTGGGTCCTAGGGCTGTGATCTCCTTCTGCATCCTGTCAGCAATGCCTGGATACATGGTGGTATCACCAGACGGCACTGTATTGGCATACAGGTCTTTGCGGATGTCCACATCACACTTCATGATGGAGTTGAAGATGGTCTCGTGGATGCCACAGGACTCCATGCCCAGAAGGAAGTCTGGACGAGTGCCTCCGCACCCCGGAACTGCTCATTGCAGATGGTGATCACCTGCCCATCAGACAGCTCGTAACTCTTCTCCGAGGAGGAATATGATGCAGCAGTAGCCATTGCTTGCTCAAAATCCAGAGCAACATAGCACAGTTTCTCCTTCATGTCACAAACAATTTCCCTCTCAGCAGTGGTGGTAAAGCTGTAGCCCGGTTCATTCAGGATCTTCATGAGGTAGTCTTGTCAGGTCCCGGCCAGCCAGGTCCAGAAGCAAGATGGCGTGGGGAAGGGTATAGCCTTCATAAATGGGCACTGTGTGTGTGACCCTGTCACCAGAGTCCATGACAATGCCAGTGGAGCACTCAGATGCGTACAAGGACAGCACTGCCTGAATGGCCATGTATATGGCTGGGGTATTGGAGGTTTCAAACATTATCTGCATCATCTTCTCTCTGTTACTTGGGGTTCAGTGGGGCTTCGGTCAAAAGCACCGGATGCTCCTCAGGGGCCACATGCAGCTCATTGTAGAAGGTGTAGTGCCAGATCTTCTCCACGTCATCCCAGTTGGTGACAATGCCGTGCTCGATCGGGTACTTCAGGGTGAGGATATCCTTCTTGCTCTGGGCCTCATCACCCACGTAGGAGTCCTTCTGGCCCATGCCCACCATGACACCCTGGTGTCGGAGGTGCCCATTGATGAAAGGGAACAGGGCCCTGGGGGCGTTGTCGCCAGCAAAGCCAGCTTTGCACATGCAGGAGCCATTGTCAATGACGAGTGTGGCGATTTCTTCTTCCAACGCGCTAGGCGAAGGACATGGCAATGGAGCAGCGGGAAGAAGCGCGGTGTGAGGCAGCCGAGTGTGAGACCAGTGTGTGTGTGTGTGTGTGTGTGTGTGTGTGTGTGTATGTGTGTGTGTGTGTGTGTGTAATTTTATACAAATCAACATTGTAATGTGAATTTAAGGCTGAGAAAGCGCTCATGTTTTTAAAATATGATTTATTGTCCTTGTATCATTTGAGTTTTTTGATCAAACATTTCTGACTTCACTGTGAGGAGAAAAACAATGCCAATCATAGGGTCCTGGGTGTAAGGATCCTTATAAAGGTTACACCAGAGCAGTATGACTTCTCTGAGGGGCTTTGGATGAGAAGCCCAAAAAGGTACAAAATGGCTTAATGGGAGGAGTATTTCAAAGTAGAGTTGATAGTTAAGATTAGGATTAGGAATCGGTTTAGGGTTATAGGGTTAGGATTAGGGTTAGAGTTCACTTTCTGCACATTTCTCATCAAATTGTGCCACTTCCTTCAAAGAAATATGGAATGGGTAGAAATATTATTATCATGATAAAAGTATAAGTTTTACTCTTCTAAAAGAGTCATTTCTGGCTTTTTTAAAAAACAATATAAGGATACTGTTGATAACTGGAAACAAATGCAAAGAATGTATTTTAATTAGAAGTTACTATAAATCAATTCTTGAATATACAGTAGAGGAATTAGAGAAAGTTCTCCAAAAAGAGTGATTTTTTTTTCCTGAGAAACAATGGATCTTTCCCATAAAATATAAGTGTGGAAACCATTTAAGCTGCAACTTAATAAAAATTAGTCTGACTCCTAAAGACTACTGGGTTACAGTTTATTCAAGAAAAATTTCCATGACATATTCGGAGTATGTTTGTTAATTCTACTAATGTCTTGGAACCTGTTAATCACTGAATTTTCTGATAAGTAGAATGTCTAAACATATGCAAATAGGTAAATTTGATTTATAGATAAAAACAAACAAACTTGTTTTGACAGACTTTTCCAATTTTATGGTTCTTTAGTCAAGTCATGGTTGCAGATGAGTAGAGATTCAAGTTTAGTGTTGATTATTAATTGATGTTTCATCTTATAATGCTGTTTATAATCAAACAGCTATGAATATTGCACTGTCAAAGTTAACATAATATCACACTTTCTCCATTTTTATGTAAACTCTAGATACTAATGACCAGGAATTGGTAAATTGTCCATAGAACAATTTACCAGTACTTAGTAATTAGTATTTAACAATTTCCAAGGTGTAAATACTTAAACCTTGTTAATTTTAAGTGACAATATAGTCAATGTCACTAGAACATTTAAGGGATGTATAAACAAAAATGCAGTTGTATATTATGATGGAATGTTTCTACTATGCAAATAACTTCAAAAGCATAATAACAGCAAAATAATCAAGGTGTGATAACTTTTAAGTCCTGATTACTCTTGGTTTTGTTTTATTTTAATTGTGGGTTTATATATTTTTATTTTAGCAATAGATATAGTTAACTAAGACTGTACAAATTCCTGAATATTTACATATCGAATCATGCATACAAATTAAGCACTGCACCAAGATAACACCTCATTCTGTAAATGAAATCTACTTAACACATAGAGTAGAGCATAAGCTTTGGAAGGTAAAGTAGATGGAACACCGAAGATGCAAGAGATATGTCTGAGGTAATGGAAGTTCGTCAGACTGTACTTTGCTTTGTATTTGAAACTCTCTGTGAAGGTGCAGGAAATGGCTTAGAGGTTAAAGCATTGATGCCAACTCTAAAACCAGTCAGATTCCTAGGATCCAACAGGTTGGAATGAGAAACTCCACCCCTTCAGTTATCCTCTGATGGCCACTCCTAAATCATAAAACAAGAAAATATAGACCTAGAGTATAAAATGGATGTACTATCTTAGTCACAAATATATACTTTAACATGAACTTTTAATACAGTTGTAATTATTTCTATGTGTATATATGTCTGTATGTACATATATACAAACACACATAGATTGGATCATATAGATAACAGAATGCAAGGAGTCATGGGTTAATTTAATTAACATGTATGACATTATATTTAACTAGTTTGACTTTTGATAATGATTGTAAGACCAGTAGTATTCAAATGCTAAATTGTCTTTTAATGCTACTAAACATATTTTATTGTCTTGCTTGGAAATCACTCCACTACTAGCCTTAGTATTTTAATCATAATTTAGGGACATTAAGATGGGAAAAGAATCAAAAATATAATCCACAAGTCTCATGATTTATAAGAACCTGTTTTTCTTACCTTCTTACATCTGTGCCTTACTGTCTATAACCTTTTAAATATAACCAAAGCTGATGGCAACTTGGAGCAGTAACCACATTTGTATGGTTTCAAATTTGTCATACATCCCAATTTGTGTTTTCCCAAGCCACTTCTGATTTTCCTCATGTATTTACTCACCTACAGGAGACTCTGAAAACTTTGACAGCTATTAAAATAGAGAATATCAAGAAGGTTAGTTAGTGCCCTTATTAAAACTCAAGAAGACATTGAAATACAAAGAAAGAAGCGGAAAGGTTTCATTCCTATTGAATTCATTGAGAAGCAACAGATTGGGGTTGGGATTTATGTTTTAAGTCATGTTTTACATATCTGTCTCATACTGAGTACACCTATGTGTAATGGTATTTTTAACTCTTGGTGCTTGCCAGCTTTAAAGTTGGGTTCTTTGTAGGTGTCCGGACACTTGAGCTTAAGTTTGTTAAAAGAGGAAACATGTGCCATGTTTCTTCTGCCTAGTAGGTGCTGATATCACATCTCCTCTCAGAAATTAATACTTGCATGCATTGTTTATTTATTGTACTTACTCTAAATAAGAAATTGTGAATGAATCAACTTACCATGAAAGCCTTTTAAGAAAATCACTTCAAAAGCTACACAAAGTAAATGTATGTAACACATGGATGTGCATTGCTCCTTCTTTTCTCATGTATACATGCATCACTCATGTATCTGCATTTTGAGGCTTTCAAGGTGCTTGTGAGTTCACAAAGGCTTTTATACTTTTATATTCTATTTTGTTCTTTGCTATTATTAGAGTCTGATACATGGGGTTCTTAAATACTGCTTTCGACTTCTCAGAACCTTTGGCTTTTCCAGACTTAAGTTACCGTATTATATAATTTATTGAAAGCCAATAATTACTAAGACATGTGGTAGGCGCTTATCACGAGTAACGTCACACTACTGGCTCTATGTACAAGCTAGAATAGGGCAAATGGTACAATTAGAGGCAAGTTCCTTGGTGCATAACAATAGAAGCCTTAGTGACACTGTAAGATTAAGAAAAGGCTAAAACATCTTTAAAACTACTCATTACCACCAGTCAAGATGTGCATATTTGACCTTTATGGTAATCGGAAGCATCACCGCTTATACAGTAGGTGGCTAAATAATCGTCACTTTCGACGCAGTTTTCCTTGAAGTGACCGAAGGTTAACATGCTTGATCTTGAAGCTGACACAGACATTGAATCAACTCATCAACAGTCACAGTGAAAGGCCACTGTCTTCATCACCTAGGTTACAGTGACAGGACAGAATGTTGTAGGTTTTCTTCTCAGCAAAAGATAGAGGGATGTGAGTGCTGACTGCTCTGTGCATCTCAAAGGTTACAAAATTACTGAGAAACCTCTCCCTAGGGTGCATATTCACTCTGTGTTGTGATAACCATGGAACTTGCATCAAAAAAAATTGCTTTGTTTATTACCTTGTTGTCTTATGATATTAAAGCTTCATCCTAGATTCAGAAATCCCCTCATAGTTGATCTTTCTCCCTTTCCCTGGGATTACCATTAACCCCAGTCTTTTTAATTTGAATATATGAGCAGTTGCAGTGAGGAATCTCAAAACTAAATCAGTATCTTCAAGTAATATAAAATCAACACTGTAATGAGAGGTAACAACGCAATTCTAGCACTTGAAAAAATATTTTTAATCATGTGAAATAATTGTAACTGTTTCCACAATATCTCTGCCTCCAGTGTTTCAGTTGAAGATATAGAAATCCATGAGGTAAGTATTGTTAGTCTTTAACATCAAGTGAAACTAAGTTTTGTGTTGGAGAGGTTAGCATTCTCCTGTTTCCATAGTAAAACACCTTAAAAGGTAATCATAAAAATATATGCTATGTATGCTGTGTCCATATAATTTTGAAGCCTAATAATGTAGCCTATACAGACAGAAGAGTTTAACCTGTCATAAAAAGTATGGCAAAGGGATAAAACTTTTTTCGCAGGTAGCCAAGGTAAGAATGGTTTAAGGCACAGAGCCAAAATTCCACCCAAATATCTGTGACTTTAATGTCACTTAAAAGTGGCCATTGATAATTGCCTTTAATAAACACAACATTAACCCATGTGTACATAGAAAAGCAGGCAACTTCTTGTATTTCAGTCATTGCTTTTGCTATGAAGCCTGGAGAGTGCTTCAGGATTCATTATGACGCATGGAATATATAAGCAATAAGGCATGACAGGAAGTGTGGCTTTCGTACGATAATCACACCCCTGGGTCATTACAAAGCAAAAAGAAGGATGGTGTCCCTTTCGTTCTCCCTGGGGTGTGATTACTGAACAACCACTCCTACTCCATGCCATTACCTTCGAGCTTTATAGAAAGTCTTTGTGGGGAAGAAAAACTGTATGCTTTCATTGCTTAAAGAAGACAAGGTTGTCAGTTCATAACGTCAACATTTGTTCATTTAAGTCAGTCAGTTTACCAGCAATAATCTGTCCCTTTAAAATGAGCACGTGCCAAGGCCAGGCAGAATCCGGGACCATAAAAGCAGAACCCACTCTGTGTTTGTATAGTCACTAATAGTGCTGTTTCCACAAAAAGTCTAATATCTAAAAGTAACGTGTGGAAGAAATAATCTCCTTCAAATATTATTACTACTTTCCAAAGTTGTGAACTCAGATGTACAGGCTGGATTGAGGAGAGCAGTGTAAAGCAGCGAACTGATCAAGCAGGGTCAACGGAGTACGCACATTCTTCTTCTTTTTTTTTTTTCTATTTAGTTCCTTATCCAAATCAGGTGACAACTCAATTTAAAGTGTTCAGTCAGATACTGAATCCCATTGCTGTCTTTCAAATTATAGCCTAAGGGTCCCTGTTGTGATCTCAAAACTTTTCCTTCTACATAATACGTTTTACATTGCTTGACAGTAGTCTTGTCCCTTTATTTAAGGTTATGCCATCTTGAGGCAGACATTACCTCAACTAATGAATCTTGTCTGTCATGCAAACTACTAATTTTATAACAATATTTTCTTTGCATACACGCAGAACATTTATTTCCATAAAATTTTGTATATATCATATGTAGATGTTATTTTTCCCATAATTTAGAAGAAAGAGACGAGCTGCTGGGAAATGAAATTATGCAGCTTATTCGGTTCTTCCGGTGCTACCATGCTAATTCCGAACATGAATCATGGTCTCATTGACATCTCATAATGCAGAGAGAACACCAAACAGAAGCATGTGAAGGGAAAAATGTCTGTTGGCTCATGGGTTCAGAGGGTCTGACCCATCATAGCAGGAAAGAATTGGTGTCTATAGTGGCAGTGTAATGCAGTGGTAGTTTCTTTATCCAAGTTCTGAAGACAGTGAAAGAGGCACAGCTTAGAACCCAACAGAAAGTATAACTTGAGAGTTTGTCCCTAGAAAACTACTTCCATCAGCTTGGCCCTTGTCCTAAAGATACCACTGCTTTCCTAAGAACAATGACCAAATGCAAACTCTAACATAAACTGTATTGAAAAGGACATTAGTGAAAGTTATCTTTGACAAAGATCCTTGTATAATTGCACTATCACATAGTAGTTAATTTTGGCAGCTCCATTCTTAGACATTAGACTCTCAGAGAGTGGTAGTTTTAAGGCATGCTGTTGATGTAAAAAGCAAATAGGTATCACCATAAATCACTGAAAAAGAGAATGACCTACCTTGAAGTCTGTCACTATTCTATTCTTTACTGGGGGCATTCTCTGAGTTGATTGATTTAGTATTTCATGATTTGTAAATAAGTTCTTGACATATCTTTAGGACAGAAGGTGACACTACTTGTAGTACCAAAACAGAATACTAAGTTTTAGAGTGGTTCATAGGTTTCCACAAATGCAACTGATAAGTAAAGTAACTCATAGAGGGTTTTCAATCCTATACATACATTGACTTTAATAAATGCCCATGATGACGTAGATGCTCAACACCTTTAGCTGCCACTAGCATAGACTATTGTCCATTAATAAAGAAAACTAGGAGTTTCCAGTAATCTATTTGTAACTATAGTTAAGTGAACTTGGATGTAGATTCTCTCACTCATCTTGTCTTCTGTATAGATTTTCTGCTTTTGTGCTTTTGATGGTTTTTGGAGCCTGTCTTCTCATATTATATTAGAAGTTGCCTCCTTATAAGTCCCTAAGAGTGAACAGAGCTCCTGAAGTTTGAAGGATTTATAGTCTCCTTTCCAAGATTATAAAAGCAGTGACAACTGCTAAGGAGAGCTGTTTGCAAACCATGTTGTACAGGGGCTTGAAGGATTCCTCTTTCATGAGAGAGAGCACTATGAGACGGGGGAGGGGGGCAGCATTTTGGTGATGCAACTGTATTTAAGTAAACCATTCTCTTATAATAATTCCTGCTCTCTGTTCCTTTAAACTATCACAATGAACTGAATGACTCACTAAGACAGACTAATGTAAATGTTTTCTTTAGTTTGTTATTGGTGCCTTATCTAAAGTGAACAGGCTCTGGACCATACCTCCACAATTAAAACCACAGAACAGAAAACTACTTGATCAGACTTCTTGGCATAAACCATACAATATCTGCAATACTAAATAGTAGCATAACATCTTTAAAATGAAAGTGATCAATTTACCAATCTCAATACAATGGGATGTATTTCAAAACGAAATTTAAAAGGATTTTTCCTTCAGATAAAGACAGATTTTAAAATATTTAGTGAATCAACAGAATATAAACACACATACACATCGGGTGCTAGCAGGAAGAGAGAGAAAGAGTAGAGAGAGAGGAGTGTCATAGAAATCTAAATGGTAGAAGAACAGATGGATAGTGAACAAAATAATAGCAAAATAAACTATTTCCATAGAAATATGAATTCCAGAGTGTGACAGGGTAGAGAAGTTATTGGTGTAAAAGAGAAGTGGGGCATTCTTTCTGTTTCTCTAGCAGTAACATTTTATAAGACTATAGACAACACAAGTAAGATATTTACAGAGATATGCAGTCAAATTATAGAACTTGTCTACCTCTTGTGGGAATGAGTTTCCAGGTTTGGACTAGAGAGGACAACCCTGGGTATGCTACTGGTTTTCTTTTGCTTTGCTTTGATTTTAGATATCGACTCTCTCACTGAGGCCCAGGGCCCTTCAATTAACCTGTCCAAAATGCTCCAGGAGTCTACCTATTGTTGTCTCCTCTACATTGAGATTACAACCATGAGTCAACACAATCTACTTTTAACATGGATGGCACATATTATCCCTAGGCCCTATCCTTGAATAGTGTGCATTTCATAGAGTTTACCATCTTCCATGCTCTCTGATTTCATTATTGAATAATATTTTATGGCATGGAAAATCACATACACACATATATATGTGCATATGAATTCATGTTCTTAAACAGGGTTTTTGTGTCAACAATAATTTTCATTTCTCTGGTATTGATTACTAGGGCAGAATTTTTAGTAATAAATCATATGATAGGTGCATATTCCTTTTCTTTCAAATGGGTTCATTACTTTAAAAGTGTCTATAGCATTTAATAATACAGACAGGACTATGTGAGCCATTAAGTTTCCCCATATTTCTATTGGCATTGAAATATACAGTAGTGTCTTATTGTTGTCTCGATTTGTAGTTCTGTACTAGTTAATGATGTGGCTTGTCATGTCCAGTGTGCTTAGTTTTCATATATGTATGTACTTTGGTGAAAGGTCTGTCATGTATTTTGCGTCTATGCCATGTTTAACATTAATTTTAGAGTTTAAAATATTCTCAATACACTGCACATATTAGTCCTTAATTGTTCTGAAGATATTTTGATCAGAACTCACTAGCCTTTTCTCTCATCAGGGGCAATCAGTGTGCAAAGGCATTAGATTTGAATTCAGTCCATGTTACCAGCTTCATTCTGTGGATTGGGCTTTCAGTGTCTGGGATTCTTAACCTAAATGCAAAGAGTGTCTTAGAAGTATATGGCTTTACATTTTCCTTCAAAATCTGGGGTAAAACTTGAGTTGATATTTATGAAAATTGTGCTATGTATATTGAGGATAATTTATTAACATCTCACAAGGCACAATTTTCCCAGCACCATTTCTTGATAAGTCCATGCTTTTATATTATATTGATTTTGTTCTCCTGTCAAAAAAAAATCTGGCAGGCATGGGGAGGGGGGAGGCAACAGGGGTTTGTTCTTGTTGTTTTTGTTTGTTCATTAAAAAGAAAAAAATCTGTTGTCAAAACTTGTTTGGGGCTCTTCTTGGGGATGTCCATTCTCACTGATTTATATGTCTAATCCCATGTCAATACCAAGAATATATAACCATATCATTATAGGCCAATATAAGGAACCTAAATAACTCCAATGTTCTGTTTAGGATATATAAGAAATACATAAGACATAAAAAAAAAAAAAAACAGGGATTTACAAACCAAGAATTTGGATAAACTGCCCCTCCACACTTTTCCTTCTGTATTATATATATATTTTTTACATTTTCCACTTGAAGTTGGGAATTATCTTTTTATAGCAACCTAAATATCTTGTGCGGATTTTGGTGAATTATTTTAAATCTGTGTATCAGTTCGGGGGGGATATATTTTTTATTAATCACTTTATTCATTTATGTTTCAAATGATATACCCTTTTCAAGTTTGCCTTCCATAAACTCCCCACTCCATCTCTTCTCCTCACCCCCCTTTGCCTTTATGAGGGTGCTCATCCACCCATTTGTGCACTCCAGCTTCACCTCTCTAGCATCCCCCTATGCTGGGGTATCAAGCCTCCACAGGACCCCCCCCCCCCCCCCGCCATTGATGCCAGATAATACCATCCTCTGCTACATGTGCAGCTGGAGCCGTGGATCCCTCCATGTATGTATACTCTCTGATTGGTGGCGTAGTCCCTGGGAGCTCTGGGTGATCCGGTTAGTTGATACCGTTTTTCCCATCAGATTGAAATCCCCTTTATCTCCTTCCGTCCTTCACCTAGCTCTTCCATTGGGGCTCCCAGCTCAGTTCAATGATTGGCTGTGAATATCTGCATCTGTATTAGTCAGGTGCTAGCAGAACCTCTCAGGGGAAAGCCATACCAGGCTCCTGTCAGCAAGCGCTTCTTGGCATCAGCAATAGTGTCTAGGTTTGGTGTCTGCAGATGGGATAGATCCATAGATGAGGCGGTCTCTGGAAGGCCTTTCCTTCAGTCTCTGTTCCATTTTTTGCCCCTGTCTTTCCTTTGGACAGGAAAAATTCTGGGTTAAAAATTTTGAGATGGGTAGGTGACCCTATTCCTCAAATGGGGGCCATGTCTATCTATTGAGTTGATCTCTTCAGGTTCTATCTTCCCTTTGTTAGGTATTTTGGCTAAAGTTATCCCTGTTGGGCTCTGGAAGTCTCTTGTTTCCCTGATGTCTGGGACTTTTCAGTGGCTACCCCTAGTTTGTAGAGGGTGGCGATTTTAAAAGTCTGCTTCCATATAGCATGGTGAACCATCTTGGGGTGCTGCAGTTCCATCTTGGGAGGTGGCAGGACCATCTTGGGGATCTGAATAACTAGTCATTGGTTTGTTTTTATCACACATTAAACTCAAAGCAAAACTGAAGCAGCGAGGCCTGCATCGGAAAAGCAAACAGTACCTGTATTATTTAAGATTGTTATAAGAGCTGAGAGTGAGGGGGGTTGTTGTAGAAGTCTTCAATTTATCTCATTTTCAGTTATGTGTCTGGAGTCAACTAAACAGGAAGCCATTGAAGAAAGCCCTTAAAACTTGTGATAAAAAATACTGAAAGGTAACACTTGGGAGTTGATGGCTTCTGGCAGGGGCTGGGAAAGGACTCACTTTTCAGGGGCTAGCCACTGGGAGTTTGACCATGCTTCAATAAGAGTGCAGGCAACACAAATTGTACTTGGTATATTTTTTCCTTATTTTTGTTCTTATGGAGGGGTGGGAGGGTGAACCTGGGGCTGATGGGAAGAAATCCTGACTTGCTACATTGTGAAATTCCCAAATAATCAATTAAAGAATGATGAAAAATGATCTGCGAGAATATTTCAAATGTTTGATATAGAAAACTTAACTAGTTCAAAGTTCAACCAACCCCTCATGTTCTATTGTTTTCTCTTCCTTTCAGGACCATGTCAGGTTGCTTTCTGTTTCTGGATTTAATGTTTGTAACTCACAGAAAATCTCTCCTCATACCTTAGCATGATGGGTAAGGCATTAGCTGGCTCTTGCACTCATGTATCAGTTCAAATGACACTTCCTCCTTGAGGTCCTCTATGATTTCTCTCCTGTTACCTCACCAGCCACCACGGGGTCCTTCTCTTTTACTTCTTTGATATTGCTTAATACTATCATTTTTTAAAATTATTAGCAGTAGGTCTATAGTTCATTGAAGTGATTCATTCTGACCCTATTTCCTTGAAATATGAGACCATGGTGTCTTTGTCTACTCCTCTGCTTCCTCTGTCTAATACAAATGCTGACACACAGTAGAACGTGTTTCATGATAAATATCTTCTTTGTGGAATGTGTGAATGAATATATTTACTTGAGGCAAAGAAGACTGAAAGCAATTTGAAGAGACTATGGCTTAGACAAAGCTTGGAAGAAATCATAATGCGTTAGTAAGCAGGCTGGATGAGAAGGAAGAGTTCAAACTGAGAATATAGTGCTTGACAGGGGAGGGCTTTGACCCTCTGGAGTGGGTGACTTTACTTTTGCCTGGAGGTACTGGGAATGTTCCTAACAAGGTTGACATAATAACATACTATTTTAAGAAACCTAAGTGGGAATAATGCACCAGATTAGGGTGGGAGTTGGCGAGCGAGCTCAGATAGAAGCAGGAACCAGATGGGAATAATATCATTGATAGTGTGACTGTGATAGCAAGGGACCTATGAGGTGTGAGCCTCACTGGAAAGAAAGCTCAGTTTGGAAGCATCAGGAAAAGATTTGTCCTCGGTAGCAGGGCCCATTCAACTGATCAAAGAATAACAGCAATGAACTAGAGGTATAATTTTAAATCTCTTTAATGACATTTTCTTTAATTATTATTTGTGAATTCCTTCCTTCTGTATTGAGAATTTTTTCCCCAGGCAAAATCATTATAGGTGACTTCACAGGAGCCTGATTTATCCTAGCTTATGTTTGAAGTTATTTACCTATTAGTAAATAATCCCCCACTTTATAACTGAGGAGGTTGCTTGCTCAATTGGCCTGGCAAAGGTTTAATAGTGACTAGAATTAGAACCAATCTGTGTGAACTTGGTTTTCTTGTAGGAACATGTGGGCATCCAGACATCATCCTATTTTAGTGAGTCATTTGATTTAGGGAATAATGGTCCTGAGACTGCTGATATTTTATCCCACATTTTTTTGTGGTTCACTATTTGTTGTGCTCAATTTGTGCTTCAAGAGTTGCCTCTGGCAGGCTTCAAAACTGGGGTCAGCCCAGGATGGCAGCCAGGACTTCCCTTAGGAAGGTTACCCCTATCTTATCTCTCATCCGTTTTACTCAGTCCCTGGATAAAATTTCCAGAACCATCCACTTGACACCAACTTTCTAGGCCAGTCTTTTTTTTTTTTTTTCCTGTGAATAGCTGCTATGATTTTTAAGGACTGTTCTATATTCTTTACGTTCAGGTAGTTCTTAATCCTGGCAGGAGGCAGCTCTCTGAAGCTGAGAACCATGAGGCAGCTGCTGTAGGAAAACCAAATAGTCCTGACATTTCTACTTACTAAGCTTCACTTATGGTTCATTTCAGAGGGTGACAATTAGAAGAAACAAGAAAGGGCCTTGTTTTGTTTTGCCAGACCCATTTCAAGGAACACTACACACTGCCTGCCTACTTGCTTGTTTGGTTAAAGAAAATGTTTCCACTCCTCTTTCAGCTGCATAGTCATGGAAAATTGCTTTGGGTGCCAAACCCACCAGCAACATTCACAACACCAAAGGCCTCTGCACTTGACTTAGTGTAAATCTCTCCTTACTTGAATAGATCAACCAAGAGTTAAAATGGAGTTAAAGGGTTTGCAGCCTCTTGGGACGAACAACAATATGGGCTGACCAATACCCTCAGAACTCCCAGGGACTAAACCACCAACCAAGGACTATACATGGTGGGACTGATTGTTCTGGCAGCATGTGTATAGTAGAGGATTGCAAAGTCGGTCATCAATGGGAGGAGAGGCCCTTGGCCCTGTGAAGGTTCTATGCCCCAGTGTAGGGGAATGACAGGGCTGATAAGTGGGAGAGGATGGGGTGGCGGGCATGGGGAGGGGGGAGGCAACAGGGGTTTGTTCTTGTTGTTTTTGATTGTTCATTAAATATTATTTAGAAAATAATAAAAAAAAATGAAAAAAAAAAAGTGTCACAGGCCCTTGGAAATGGGACAGGATCAGTCAACCTCAATTTGAGCCTCCACTCTCTGTTGATAAGCAAAGAGAAGTTTCCTGAATTGCAAAGTAAATAGTTTCTTGTGGGAATGCAGCCCTGTAATCATTGCAGAATTTGCTTCACTGGCCTCCACGTCACCCCTTTGCTTGGAAGCTTGTTCTGCCAAGGATTTGTGATGGTTATTAAAGATGACTTGGAAATTAAAAAAGGCCAAAGAATTCGTTGTGTCTTCTATCATTGTTTTGACATTGCTTACTACAAATTTCTATGAGGTAGGATCAGAGATATTATTACTGGTGCATAGTATTGTTAGCTAAATTACAGTATACCTCTCATTCAATTTCACACTGGAAAAATTGAAAACTTCTAACAGACAAGGAAATTATTATGTAAGAACTTGCATGGTACAAAGAAATCCGAGAAATAAATGATTCATCTTGAGTATTCTGAAAGACACCTTATTATTAGTCTAATACATAAATAACTGGAATGAATTATCCCATATCTATAAGTAGCTTTATCTGGATAAATCAGCCACTGGGATCATATTTATGAATTCATGGACATAATGTAATTATGAAATATTCATTATGGTTTCCTTGTATGAAAGTGTGGAAATTCACCCCACACTCAAAGTTTAAGGGGAAAAAAAACCCAGTTCAATGAAAGGTTTGGCTTTTCCTTTTATAGGGATTTACAGTACTTATCAGTGGGTATAGTTCACATTAGCATCCGGTGACATTGCTTTGTCTGTATATATTTCTAGCTGTCAACAGAATGTCCTGAGGCAATTGCATCTCGATTCTATAGCTATCTTCTATTCTTTTAGAATACACAAGGGTCTAATTTTCCATTGGCAAAGCATGAAATCATGTAAGAATGCCACGTAGACAGCATGTACAAACAAGTAGCTGTTTTTCAATGCATCAAAATGCTTTGTAAAGTAACAGATAAATTAAATTTTCTCACTGAAGTAAAGAGCTGGGAAATCAAGACTTAGTACAGAAATTAAAAGTTTCTTCAAAAAGTAGCAGCGTTGTGAAACTCAAGCAAATTTATTCACCACTTTACATGTTAATATGTGTAACTATATCATTTTTCTTTGATTTACAGTGAAATTGTTTTATGTCAGGAGTATTTTGTGGTTATAGATTACATGCACTTTAACTTCAACATGACCAGTGCTAAGCAATCAACAAATTAACACTGTGGAGAATAGGATATGACTTGCATCTGACTTTAGGAATGATTCAGTACTTTGTACTGAAAGGCTGCATAAACTAAGTGTTCATTTATTCATTGTTTTGGTGCAGTGGGATAGGCAGTCAAAGTAAACACGAATCCTCAAAAAAAATGACATTATAAAATATACTAAATGATGCATTCAAGATTCCCCTACCCTCTCTGGAACATATCTGAGTTTGACAAACTGTTTGAAATTATCAATTCAACGATGCCCTTAAAAGGGGTTAGCTTTGTCATATATTTAAAATGCATTCAAGACACAAGTCTTTTCTGCTACAAGAACTACAGAAAGCTCCATTTAACATTAGCGAGATGAATGAAGTGGCTTAAATTATCATTCTCTATATGCACCTCACATTTCTACAACTTCAGGGTATTTTCAAACATTCTTGCTACATGATGTACAATTTACTTAGCACGTGGCATTCATATGTCTTGCCATAAAATAACTCGTTGTAATTTGAGCAAACATGTTTTAAATAAAAGGTAGCTAAAGTCTATAATCTCTGATGTATCATATGTAGTGAAAGCTTTCATAAAAATGGATTTCTCGGGCAGCCAAAGATCATAGTTTCCCCTTAAGAAATATCGTAATTTATGTTTTCCCTTCACGTATTTCAATATATCTTTACTGACTAGTTTCACCAATGATGTGATATCATTGACAAATTAGACTAAAAATAGAGAGGAAGAAGGAAAAAAAACATTTATTTTTTTCCTAGAATTTTTTTTTATTTCAAAATAATAGCAATTAATGTAATGGCCACGACTCACAAATTCAGTTAAAGAAAAATAAAATTTGTAAGTTAATATTGATATTCAGTTTATTGTGTGTGTTTAAGGGGAAATTTTTGTTAAGTTTGGATGAAAAGTAAGTAGGTAAAATCATTGTCAAAACCAAGAAAATGAAAATATTACTACTCCAAATCTTTCCTGGAACTACTTTCAAATTAATCTCTACCAGTTCCCCCCATAGTTCATATTCTCTTCTTAAATGTAAAAATAAGAAAAGCATGATCCACAAAGTTACATATTAAGTAATACAAATAAAATGCCCTGAATAAGTACTGGCTTTTCTCCCATATATCTAGAATTTTAAGGAAATGGAATCATGGGGCTTGTATTCTTCCTTTTATTCATTTCTTTTATTCTCATGCAGTTACTTTGAAATTCACACCAATATTTCACTCTATCCTGTTATATTTCATTTTATGGGTCTTCTATACTTTGTTTACTTATAACCTGCTGATGCACATTTGAGTTGCTAAATAAGGCTGCAGTGAACATTCCTGCGTAAGTCATTATTAAGTATGCACTGTTATTACCTTTGGGTAATTGCCCAAACATGGAATATCTGGATTATGCAGTAAAGGCGTATTTTATTTGTTGAAGTGGATACCAACCTATTTTCCAAAATAATTGATCTTTACATTTTACAACCGCTCTGGAAACCTGAGAGGGATTCAGTTCATTTGTATCCTCACCCAGGCTTAGTGTCATCAGCCTCTTTTATTACTGTCAGTTTAATAGGTGTATGATATACAGACATTTTACTGTATTTTAATTGGCACTTTGTTACTGATAAATTAGGTTTAGCAATTTTCATCCGTGATCCTTTATTAATAACATGGTCTGCTACAATTTTTCCATGTTTATTGTAGTAAAAGTCATGTGTAATAATGTGGGTTTTCTACCCTTTTCTACCCATTCACTTTATTCCCAGAAATAATGACTCTGAGATTTCCTTTCTTTTTTTTTTTATTGGTTATTTTATTTATTTACATTTCAAATGTTATCTCTCTTCCCGGTTTTCCCACCACAAACCCCCTAGTCCCTCCCCTCTCCCTCTGCCTCTATAAGGGAGCTCCCCCACCCACCCACTCCTGCCTTACCACCTTAGCATTCCACTTGGCTGGGGCATCAAGCCTTTACAGAACCAAGGGCTTCTCCTCCCATTGATGGCCGACAAGGCCATCCTCTGCTACATATGCAGCTGGAGCCATGAGTCCCTCCATCACTCCATGGTTGGTGGTTTAGTTCCTGGGAGCTTTGGGGAGTCTGTTTGGTTGATAGTGTTGTTCTTCCTATGGAGTTGCAAACCCCTTCAGCTCCTTATGTCCTTCCCCTAACTCTTCCATTGATGTCTCCATGCTCAGTCCAATGGTTGGTTGCAAGTACCCTTATCTTTATATATAAGGCTCTAGCAGAGCCTCTCAGGGGACATCCATTCCAGGCTTCTGTCAGTAAGCACTTCCTAGCGTCAGAAATAGTGATTGTGATTGGTGGCTGCATATAGGATGGATCCCCAGATGGAACAGTCTCTGGGTGGCCTTTCCTTCAGTTTCTGCTCCACTGTTTGTCCCTGTATTCCCTTTAAATAGGAGCAATTCTGGGTTAAAGTTTTGAGAGAGGTGGGTGGCTGCATCCCTCAACCAGGGGCTGTGCCTAACCCCTGGATATGGTCTCTACAGGTTCTTTCTCCCCTTTGTTGGATATTTCAGCTAATGTCATCTCTGTTGAGTCCTGGGAGCCTCTTGCTTTTCTGACATCTGGGACTCTCTGTTGGCTACCCCCAGTTCCCCATCCCCCACTGCTACACGCCTCTGTTCAATTTCCTGACCCTCTGTATATCTTCCCCCATCTCC
>JADRCC010254996.1:0-13699 GCA_019843855.1 Hylomyscus alleni | reverse complement strand
GTGTGTGTGTGTGTGTGTGTGTGTGTGTGTGTGTGTGTGTGTGTACAGTTAGTAAATCAAACACTGATAAATTTCTGTTCATTTATAGGACTCCTGGACTTTTTGTTTATATGAATGGCTTCTCTGTTTTTCTTTATTACCTATATAACAGGAAGATGAACCCTCAGAAAACAAATTAAAGAGATACTTGTAAAATTAACAAACAATGCAATCATCTGGGTAATGCTATTACTTTCTTTTATTGTAATTAATATATAACATAAAGAAACAAAAATCAAAGATATAATCTGTGTGTCTCAATGGTACTCATTCCAATAGAAGACATGAGAACCAGTAATCCTTCCTTGGTTCCTCACAGCAGTCTGAGTTTACATCTGTTTAATTGAATTTTTATTAAAGAAAGTTAATATTTAATTGCGATCAGTTAAAATTACTTCGTTTTATACAACAATACTTTTATTACATCTTAGATAAAATATTAGTGTGTGTTGGCATTGTGAGCTCCAGCAGAGGGGTAGTTAGGTTTGGGATGTATTTGGTCTGGATTGAGAAGTGTACTTGTGAGGATCAGTCTACTCCTTTGCATTGTCATGTCTCTGCTAGATTTCCTTTTGTAGACATGGTTTCTCATGCTGTTCCCTGTGACAGCTTACCAACTCATAAGATTGACTGAGTTCTGAGAAAGAGACATGTTTTATTGCATCAGAAAACAGAAGTGTATGCTAAATAGTGACTTAAGAAATTATTTTTTTAAAAAAAAGATCTAAAGTCTATACAGGCAGAAGTCATCAATGAAATCATAGCTCTAATTACAGTAGTATGTAACATTTCACAGGTATTTTAATGGACAGATAAAAAAGATCATAGGTAGAAATACAGAGCAGGCAGGCAGAGAGATACACAGAAGACTTGCTTTACATTGATGAGTTCTGGCTTTTTTGCCAATAGGTTAATACTACTAAACATTAAATCTGAAATCATTGACCTGTAAAATTCCCAGGTTACATACTTTTTGTAAGTGACTCCATCTCATTTTATCTCAGGCCTTTTGTGGCGCTCCTCTTAAATGACCCCCAATTTTATTGAGCAAAGAAATTCAGATTCTATATCCTAAGATGCTTCCTAGGGCCCCTTCTTTCCTGAAAGGATTTTGGTGATCTTGAACTTCAGCTTCCTTTTCTAAGTATATCCTCTATCTACTACCATGGGTGTATTATGATATGTGCAATCAGGGATAGGACTTATGAGAGAGTTTAATGTTGGGATGGGGGAGGGGTTTGCAGAGGGGAGACCGGGAAGGGGGACAACATTTGAAATGTAATAAATAAAATAATCAAAAAAGATGTTATAACCCAAATTGTCTTTTCTTTTTTCACCAAAACTTATAAAAGAAAAATCAACTAAATTTAATCATACTTCCTCTCTCTGCTCTGCTCCTATAACTTCCCAGAATAGATACAAACTGGTTTATAATTACGCTGTTTTCTAGTAAGAACAAACAGGAGTAACTTGTAGCCATTTCAGAAGAAATGAACTTCTTCCCAGCTCATGACTGTGTCCTTTTTCATCCTGAACAAACTGGAAGCCAAGCCTCCCGGTAAGGTTTCCTCTCTCCATAGAACTAGGTTTTCATTGTTGCTCTTGATTGTTTGTTTGTCTGTTTTGTTGTTGCTATAGTTGTTACAGTTGTTGTTGGAATTGTTGTTATTCTGGTCTCAAATCTTACAGGTTCCTTCCCAAGAACAACAAACCTCTTAACTTGGCTGTGGAAATGACAATTTGAAAGTAGCAATAGCTAAATGGTGACCTTTAGTGTTGCAACTTACAAAATAGTGGCTGCAATATGCAAACTTGTATCTTTCTGGTGATTTTTATTCATATCCCTTATTTTCAACCTACCAAAGAAAACACAGAAAATGATATTGCTATTCTGTGTTTTAAATGCATAGATATAGGTAGTTTACATTTAAAAAGTGAAAAGTTCTGTGTAAGCCATTGTTAGGACATTTGGCACACTTGGGTTTCTATGATAAAGGTATTCTCTCTCTCTCTCTCTCTCTCTCTCTCTTTTATTTTACAAACTTAAAGAAGTCACAATATATGTAAATAATAGGAAGCTTACACTATCCTTATTTTCCTCAGTGAACAATGCTGGTCATTTGTAGAGCTCAGGGAGTCTTGTAGAACAGTCAGGGGAAGTTGTTAAGGGAAGTGGCATCAAAGACATCACAAGAAGACCTACAGAGCCAGCTAAACTGAACCAATGGGGGCTCAGAGAGACTGAATCACCAACCAAAGTACATGCATGGACTAGACATAGGCTCCTACACATATGTAGTAGATGTGCAGCTTGGTCTTCATATAGGTTCCTCCAAAATTGGATCTAGGACTGTCTGTGACTTAGATTTCATTGCCTGCCTTAGGATCCCTTTCCTCTACTTGCACTGCCTTGTCTGGCATCAGTGAGAGAGGATATACTTAGTTCTGATGACACTTGATATGCCAGGGAGGGTTGGTACTCAGCAGTTGGGGGTCCCCTTTCTCTGAGAAGAAAAATAGGGGGAGAGTAGGGCTAGGAAAATGAAGAGAGGAGGGCTTGGATCATGATAGAAAGTGAAAAAATAAATAAAATAATGAAAAAAGTACAATTTAATAACTTTTCAGTTTACCTTTGTGCCTTAATAGAAAGAAAATAGAGAACTGTTTTTTTCTATCATTGCATCTCTTTTAATTTTTATGCTTTTCACAATTTATATATTTTATTTATCAAGACAAAATAATAGTTAATTTTTTTTTTAGCCCAAGATCTGAAGGTAGGAAGCACATGCTTTCTCGGCTTTCTTCAAGATGCCATCATCAGACCCAACTTCCTGCTGATTTTGTTCTCACATCTACTCTGCTGTGTGTATATCCCTCCTCCCTGCAGCCTTCCAGATCATCATGTTAATGATAGAGATAGAAGTAAGAAGAAAAGTGAAGTTGGTCAAAGACAAAAGCCTTCTTTTCCTTCAAAAGATAAGGTCATTCATTTGGGAAATAAAGCCTCATGCATAATATTCCACATTCTCCTGGCCAAACTCTATCCCAGGAAAGCGGCTTGGTATTGCTAGTTTTCCCCTAAAGCCCAAACACAAAGACTGGGTGCTTACAAAGGTATAATGGAGCAGGTAGGCTGGACCTTTAGGAAGTTGAACCTAGTGGGTAGTGTTTAGGCTATTCAATATGGTCTCTCCCTTTGCCTTTTCTCTCAAGGTATGAGTCTTCTTAGGAACATTTCTGCTTTGATATGGCATCCTAACAAGAGCTCAGAACAATTGTGCTACCTGAGCATCTTGGACTTGGCCAACAGCCCCTTCTCTGCCACCTTGTTGCAGTAGCATGAAGCTGACAGACACCCTAGCCCTGTATTTTAAAGAAGATGTAAAAGATGAACAATTACTGGTTTGCTTCCTGACAGAGGGAACAGAGGGAGACAAAAGATTTGCATATAGCTATAACTAAGTCAGCTACCAGAATTTACACTTACATAATTCCTTTGGGGTGAACTCAATGTTTCCATTAGAATAAATGCTTTGATTTTGCTTCATTTTGTTTTGGTATACCATATTAAAGACAGACTGCACAATATTTATATATCATGGGACACTAAATGAAATGATTAATTCTGAATATATAATGGCAGAGTTTCTTCAGGATTCAGACAAGGAGAAAATGTATTTCGTAAAACTATGGGATCAGATAATATATTCAAAATATAGAGTAAAAGTATTATATGCATTATTAACTTTTTTCAGAAAATAAAATCTATTTTAAACTAAAATTCTACTGCTTGACACTTCTTTAAAAAATATTGTGTCAGTACACCCAAAGGAATGGAAAACGGGGAGCTGAAACGAGTTCAGTAGCTTTTCACCTACCAGACAAGCTCTGTTAGAGATAAAGAAATCAGGTAAGAGACCTGTCAGATTTCCGAGACACAGTAAAGACACCTCTTTCTGAGGCAGAAAGAGATGAGGGTGTGACATCAAGAGATGGAACTGTTTATTAGCACACACAGTGAGGATAGCCCTGTGGGAAATTAAAGTGTCTGCCAAGGTCAAAAGCCAATTTTGTCCTTTAATATGGGTGAGGTGAGAGGCTTGAGAAAGGAAAAATCATAGCCATGGGGACTACATGTAGTTCTACTTCAACTTCAGACAAGATAATATGCATAAGATTCTACTTTCTCATCATAAAACAGGATAATAAGTTTTACTTTGAAAATTTAGTCTCATCTGATCAACCAAACACCTGATGGTTCTTAATGACCCCTTTCTGGGGCCAGAATTGTTTGTGTACAGAGATGCTGAGAGAACTCAGCATCCAGGGCCACAGCACTCTGGACCTATATTCCAGCATAGAAGGCTAGTTGTTAAGGTTTTGGTCCATGAGTCTCCTTTGATAGTAGACAGTCTACAGTAACACAGGAATTATTACACCTCAGTGTTGTGCCGGTCTAAGTCTGCTGTTGGCTTGGGGTGTACCACAACATGATGGCATTTCTGACCACAAGTGTGATGCACAAGAGAAGAGCTCTAGCATCCATTGTAAATGTTCCTAGTTCTGAGAAAGAACAGACACTGCCAGGCCATAGCCTGGTAACTACTGGTGTGGAATTTGGGCCTATCCCAGGCTCAGGGACAGTCTTATATGAATAATCTATACACATTTGAGGTACTTTCTTGATTCTTCCTTAAAAATATAGCAAGTGTTTGGGGACTGAACTTGTCCTTCATGAGCCTCTATTATTGAAACAGTGACAGATCCCTAGCTTCAGACTCCCAGCAACCTGGACCTGGAGACCATCCAATGCTGACTTAGTAGAAAGCATAAAAAATAATCATTTTTAATAAATGCAGATATAAATAGTGTCACTATGAAGACTGTAATATACAACAAATACTCAAATTTCCAGACAAGTTATAAGTCCACTAGTGCCAAGAACTCCTAGAAATACCTGTATTGCATCTACATTGTTCATAGTTATAGATAAATGAGATTGCGTTACTAAGTAGCAGGAATAGGATGCTTGCCCTATTTTAAATACAATCAGTTCAGAAAGGATAAGATTTTTTCTTCTCAGATTGGTTTAAGACACAATGGCTTAGAAAAGTTCATGGCCAGGATAAAGAATGAATTGTCAGTCTTTATGCTCAGAAGGCATAGTGATTGTTAAAAAAGGAGGTGTTTTGATCAGTGAGTTCATTATTAATTGGTATTCTGGATGTCAAAAAATAGATTCATATTAATAAAAAGTAGTAATAATTTGCAACTATGATAAATTGAACATTTGAACTGTCAGTGGAGAATTTAATGATTGTCAAAAACATCCACAGGCTGAAATGTTTTGGAGCTCATTTCTGTCTTTACACAAAGAAATATAAAATCTAATGAATCTGGTATCTTTTCATCTTACATTTGGCCTCTAGTAGGGTGGTAGCTAATTGTAGTCAGGTTTGACTACATATACAGAATAGCATTGTTTTGTCTATTCACTGTTCATAATGTGCTTGGAGGCCTTGAAGAGACAGGATCCTACTATTTGGATGTACAGAATGCTTTCTGTGAATTATTTTATGTCTACTAATGACCGTATATTTAGTAGTGCCAGGCATGTAACAACATTGGTCTAAAACAGCTCTCAGTTCTGATCTAACAACAAAACTGTGAAGATGAAGAGAGGCCGTGGGAGAGGAGTGTGCTATCTGAAGCTTTTTTGACAGATGCTGTAATCAGCACATACAAAAATAAAAATTGAAAAAAAAACCCTGAAAGTTGTGCATGACTAAACCAGGCCAGATTATTACTAAACCATCTTATACCCTGTGGAATTTACCTTCTTGGAAAACAAATAGGCAGCACATAAATAAATACCACTATATACAAATTTGTATTATTGCATACTCAGAAAATACCCCTGAAGAGATCATAATTGACCCAATTTGAATAAAATATGTTATAGTAAGTTATAGCAAACAACAAAAAAAGTAGATGCTATAAAGGTTTCTGTCTAGTATCACGATTTGGGAGAGCTTTCTTTTTAAAACCACACATAAACCAATTTGAGAAAACTAAGAGACTGCCAGCCTTGAAAAATGACTATGTCAAGAAAGGAAACAAACAGCCTTAGCTTCCACAAAAGAATTACATCATCTTCAATAACTCAGGAGAGACTGTGGTCACTTTAACTGACCTTGTCGATTAACTAGGTAAAATGTTTATAAATGTAAACAGTATATAAAAGAGATTATAAAGCAAAATAACTTACTAAGTATAATTTTTGTCACTCACACGTATATAGTTCAATCATTTTAGTATATTTGCCAGATTGTGTGACTGTCCCTACAATGATCTCCTCTGAAAGAGGCCACGTAACCATTACCACTCTCCCATCATATTCCCCTACAACCTGATTTTTCTTTTTCCTAGCCCCAAGCAAACACTAATTAACTCTGGATATTTACAAGAAATGGATTCTATGAGATGAACCTTTGGGGTTCATTGTTCATTTAGCATGAAACTTTGAAGGATCACCTTTTTACAACATTCAACAGTATTTCTTTTCATTTAATTTCATGGCATACACATTTTTCTGTATAGATCACGTACTATTTACTTATTCATTGGGTAGTTGATCTTCAGCTAATTTGACTTTTTCCTATTATCAATCAGATGATGCTATGGACATTTGTGTACATATGTTGGTGTGGAGAAAGGTTTGTTTGTTTGGGGTTAATATCTAGGAATAAAATCACTGAGCCACATGACATCTAGGTGTTTTGACTTTTGATGAACAGCAGGACTGATTTCCAGAGTAATTCTACTGACAGGTTTTGTGTGTTAACTTGACTCAAACTAGAGTTTCACAGAGAAAGAAGCTTCAGGTGGTGAAATGCCTCCATGAGATCCAGCTGTGGGGCATTTTCTCAACTAGTGATCAAGTGGGGAGGACCCCTAGTGGGTGGTACCATCTCTGGGCTGGTAGTTTTGGGTTCTGTAAGAAAGCAAGCTGAGCAAGCCAGATGAAGCAAGCCAGTAAGAAACATCCCTTCATGGCCTCTGCATCAGCTCCTGCTTCCTGACCTGCTTGAGTTCCAATCCTGACTTCCTTTGGTAATCAACAACAGTGTGGAAAGTGTAACCTGAATAAACCCTTTTCTCCCCAACTTGCTTCTTGGTCATGATGTTTGTGCAGGAATGGAAATCCTAAGACAAATTGGTATCAGCCTACTGGGTTATTCCTGTGACAACCTGACCGTGTTTTGGAGAAGACCGTGGAAAGACTTTGGAACTTTGGGCTAGAAATCCATTAGGTGTTAAGAGCTCTGTGGGAAGTTGTATAGGAGCTTGGAAGATAATGTTGAGAACAGTGCAGAAGATGGAGGCCTGGCTTGTGAAATTTCAGAGAGAAGATTAAAGACTCTTATCAGGGCCATTGCTGTTTTGATTGTGAAGATTTTGTAGTTTTGGTTAGCTGGGACTGAAGAATCAACTGTGATACCAAGATACTAGAACCACTAAAGTGAAACCTTTGCATTACTGGGACTATTGATGCTACTTACCTGGAGCTAAGAAATTAGTGGTGATTAAGAAGAGACCAGCATTGTTGAGGTGACATCTTCTGGGAAGTGTTTTTTGAGAGCACAAAGGACCGTGTTCCAGAGATATCCAAGGATGTACCTTGTGCTGCAGCAGGACTTGGTAATGTGTAAGAGTCACTCAGATGGTACTGGTTTTGGAGGCATGGAGGGGCCCTGAAGAGCAGCTGAGCTTCAGCTCTGTGAGAGGCCACGGAAGGCCATTGGTGAAGGTGCAGTCTCAATTGTAATTGATGACCCAGGACTTAAAGAGGTCATGCAAAGGAGATGAGGCTTGGCACTGTGAAGAGAATCTATGAGATGCTATTGGTGAAGCCTAATTATAGTGGAAGACAGCAGTGTTTTGGAGATGCCAGTAGCATGAATGGCCACCAAGAACAGCAGCAGCAGTTCTTGGTGCAGTGGAGTCCAGGCATCTGGAGGCTAGAAGACAAGGTGTGTGCTGCAAAGGGCAGAGCTGGAGAAGTGATTCAAGCTCTTAGAGGAACCCAGAAGATTGTGAGTAGATCCCAGACATTGGACAATTGCAGGTTGATTTTGCTTTTGATTGCAATTGTGCCCTGATATTTTTTCTACTTGAAGGAAGAAAGTATTTTTGTGGAGCCCAGTTAGAGATTTTTAATTATAAAAAGACTTTGAATTTAAAAAGAGATTGGATATTTTAAAGGGATTGGAATTTTAAGAATTTGCAAAGACTGTGGGATTTTTAAAGTTATTTAGATCTTGGGGATGAATAAGAAAGTAAGGGTTGAGGCTTAATAGTGATGTGTTTGTGTGTCTAGTTGACAAGGGGTCAATTGTATTGGCTGGTTTTGTATGTCAACTTGACCCAAGCTAGAGTTATCACAGAGAAAGGAGCTTCAAGTGAGGAAGTGCTTCCATGAGATCCAGCTGTAAGGCATTTTCTCAACTAGTGATCAAGGGAGTTGGGCCCCTTGTGGGTGGTATCATCTCTTGGCTGGTAGTCTTGGGTTCTGTAAGAAAGCAAGCTGAGCAAGCCAGATGAAGCAAGCCAATAAGCAACATCCCTCCATGGCCTTTGCATCAGCTCCTGCTTCCTGACTTGCTTGAATTCCAGTACTGACTTCCTTTGGTGATCAACAGCAATATGGAAGGTGTAAACTGAATAAACTCTTTCCTCCCCAATTTGCTTCTTGGTCATGACGTTTGTGCAGGAATAGGAACCCTGACTAATACAGTAACATGAGTTTTATGATTTGAACTGATACTTCTCCAGCCAAAGTTGATATTCACCAATGAAGCACTTTAATTACGAGACGTTTGAGAATTTATCCATGAAGGCTTTGATTTCATGGATAGATTATTAGCTCAATAGGTTTGGATGAAATTTTTTTCTGACTTTGTTTCCTTGTTGTAATAAATGAACAGCATTGAATTATCATACACAACTGGATATAATGTTATGTGTCGTTCTAAGATCATGGGTAAGATAACTATGGCTTTATACTTCAGAAATATGCCATGAACCAAAATATAACTTTTCTTCTTTTAAGTTACTCATCTCAGATACTTTGTCACAGCAGCACAAAGCTGACCAATACACAGAAAATTAAATTTTCTACAAGGTAAATATTTAAGGTTAAAATTTAAATGTAAATGGATAATTTTGAGGATAGAAGGTTAGCTTATATTCTCTGAACTTATATTTTATAAAATCTGCTCCTACTTCATTATGAATCCTTGAGATAAACTGAGCAATGAATCTCCTGCTGTATCTACAAATACTGTGTGCTCATTGTCTTCCATCTGCCTAACTTACAATTTCATGGTTTACTACTGATGAAAGTAATCACATTTCTGAAATGTGGTAGATGGAATAATTGTTTCCAAAGATTACCCAGGCCTAATCCCTGTGAATTTAGACTTTAGTGCTGTAGACTTGTAGATATAATTAAATTAAGAATCTTGTGATGAAAAGAACGTCCTACATTATTCTGATGGGCCCTGCATACAAATTGTGAACAGAAGAAAGCAGTATGGATTCTGAAGCAAGAGGCTGCCCTGCTGGCTTTGAAAGCAGAGAAAGGGACCTTGGAAAAAGAATAATTCTCTACAGAATGATGGGAGAATTGTGAGAACAATAGAGAGTTCCCCAGCAACTGAAAGTTAGTGTTGCTAAGGTTCAACTAATTTCATTCTTTGACCTTAAGCACTGTAAGAGAATAAAAAGCTGCAGTTTTAAGTCACTAAACTTGTGGCTATTGTTACAACTGAAGAAACTACTGTATGTAAATTTGTACATCAGCAGAACTCTTCAGAGAATAGTTATTTTTATTTATTTATTTTGTCTCATGTGTATTGTGTTTTATATGTTTGTCTGTATCCCACATATGTTTGTATGCACATCACATGTGTGCTTGTTGCCCAAGGAGGTCAGAAGAGGTATTAGATCCCCTAGAACTGGAATTAAAGATAATTGTCACCCGTCATGTGGGTGTTGGGATCTGAACCCAGGTTCTCTAAAAAAAAAAATCAGATATTTATATTTTAAAGCAGGGTTTTATATAGACCAGTGTAGTCTGGAACCCATTGTGTTGTCATACATGACCTTTAACTTCTGATCCTTTTGCTCAATTTGTGAAGTCCTGGTTTCAGAAGTTGAACTTATGGTTTAATCTATGACACAGCACCTGTATGGAAACAGTGATTTTAATTCTAAGAATCACGTTTGTGAAATAGATAATTGAAAATGACGTTTGGGAATGGATACAAGTTGTTAGGTCTTAACAACTTAACACTTAACCTGGCAGATAACTTAAAGTCTATAATTTAGAAAATACACAAAGAACTTTATGTATGGAACAAAATCTATATTTTCCACCAACCACTGTGTAGGTAAGGATGCTTATTTATTGTCAAATGGATTTCCCCAAACAGCCTATGATCTCAAGAAATATGCATTGATTTTTTTATTGCCAGTTAAAATACATATTGTCTAATAATTTGTAAATTCAGGCTTAAAAACAGAAAGTATCAAAATATGCTTCTAAACATACATACATACACATATAGTATAAGAATTTTAATATGGCAATTCATGAAGATAATCTTTGTTCAGATCTGCAGTTAACATTGTAGTCAAAGAGTCTGTTAATGACACTGATATGATGTCAAGACCTTAGATTTTGAAGTAAGACCGTGTGGACCTGGATCCTTACATACATGTCTGTTAGGCATATGGTTCTGATGATGTCATTTGTCCTTCCTCTATTTCTTTTCCCTCCTTTACAAACGGATATTACTCAGTGAATAGACACATATGGATGCCATAACTAATGGATGAATTAAAGCCAAGTCAGAACAGGTCCTACATAAACCTGCTGACTTGGCCATATTAATACTTCACATTACCGAAAATGAGAATCACTTCCTATTCCTTTATTTTTACCACATCTGAGTTATACTTTTTTTCAGCCTGTGAGGCTTTGGTTTTATTTGTCTGAAGACACAAAGAACCTTTATAAGCTGCCATATATCTTCCTTTCAAAATGCTTTTCTTAAAACCATACAACAATATTTAGCTCTCATAACCAAAGTGAAAAGCCTACTACTTGCCCCATTTACTGAACCCACTGGAACAGACCTGGATCCTAAACCTGCATGCTTCTCTGACGACAGCATCCCAGAAATACCATTTGTGTGCATGCTAATTCCTACACTGAGGCAAACTAGCCTGGTTTGTAATGACATCTCTGAAGTAATACCTGACAGAGGTCACTTCACACATCACTAGCTCCAGCTCCAGATTAAACACAGGGAGATATAGACCACGTGAACAAGCCCTCAGAACTGGATGGATAGACAACATGGAAATGGAATAATGTACTATATCTTTTGTATGAGTGAATGGACAATATCATGCAATTCTATTCAAACAAAGTTTATTTGTAATGCTACTTAAACTAGCATTAACCTTCACAGGGCCAAGGGCCTCTCCTCCCATTGATGACTGACTAGGCCATCCTCTGATATACATATGTTGCTGCTGGAGGCATGAGTCCCCCCTTGTGTACTCTTTAGTCCCTGGGAGCTCTGAGGGTACTAGTTAGTTCATATAGTTGTTTGTACTAAGGGGCTGCAAACCCTTCATCTCCTTGGATCCTTTCTCTAGCTCCTTCATTGGGGACCCTGTACTCAGTCCAATGGATGGCTGTGAGCCTCTACTTCTCTATTAGTCAGGTACCCTGAATGAGGTAACCCAATCACAAAAGAACACACATGATATGCATTCTCTGATAAGTGGATATTAGCCTAGAAGATCAGAATATACAAAGTACAAACCACAAACCATAAGAAACTCAAGAAGAAGGAAGACCAAAGTGAGGATACTTTGTTCCTTCTTAAAAGGGGGAACAAAATACCCACTGAAGGAGTTGTAGGGACTAACTATAGAGCAGAGACTAAAGGACGGACAATTCAGAGACTATTCCACCTGGGAATCCTTCCCATAATCAATCATCAAATCTAGACAATATTGTGGATGCCAACAAGTGCTGGATGACAGGAGCCTGAGATAACTGTCTCCTGAGAGACTCTGACAGTACCCAACTAATATAGAAGTAGAGGCTCGCAGCCATCCATTGGACTGAGTTAATTTTCTATTGCATAAATTGTAGAGGAATTTTAATCCAGCAAGCATGGCTGCTCTGGCAAGGGGTCACATCCAAAGACTTATGTCTGTGTGATCTGACTGGAAGACAGATATCACCTTTAATCCCTTTTGCTGGAATGCAGACATGCCCTTAGTATATACACTTTTACTCCCAAGCAATGTAAGTCAGGTTAGTTTGTAGAAGAAAGCAGTCCTGCTTGAAAGTGATGTCTAAGTAAGGAGCAGACAAAGTGACAAATCAGAGAAAGATTTAACAGAATGAGTCGGAGATCGGATATGCCCAATTTTCATGAGAACTGCACAGAGAAGCTTTCAGTTGAGAGTCAGTGCAGTGTGTGCAGTGCAGTTCATTAGTGAGTTCATGCAGCTTAGGGCAGGTCAGCAGAGGCAGTTAAAATCAGAGAATAAGGAGCCAGGAGATTAGAACAAGTTGCCAGAGTTAGTTTGAGGCCAAGTGGAGCAATCCAATGAGAAGCCCCTATTTGGGCAGCTCCAACTGAATACATTCTATGTTTACACATATATGTTTTAGGAGACTTCTATAATAGCATGCTCCTTACAGCTACTTTAAAAGACTTTGGAGTTAGTTCCCTGCCCCACCCCCACAACTTAACCTGCCATGTCCCATTATTCCCCTTCCCACCTTCCAATCACTTACTTATATTCTATCCCCTTCCTATGAAATTCTTCATTGTTCCCTTATTAGTTTCCCAACTTCTGTGGGCACTCCAATTCAACTGCACATATCCAAAGAGTGAAAATTAGCATCCACTTATCAGGGGAACATATGCCACATCTGCCTTTCTGGGTCTTAGTTAACTCCCTCAGAATGATTATTACTAGCTCATCCATTTATCTTTATTTTTCTTTTACAGATGAAAGAAATTCTGTACATTTACTACTTTTTCATTTATATGTTTATCAGCTAACGGGCATCTAGGCAGTCCTAAATACTTGGCTATCATGAATAAAGCAGCAATGCGCATGGCTGAGCAAGTGCCTCTGTAGTAGGTTATAAAATCCTTTGTTTATGCTCAAAAGTGGATAGCTGGATCATATGGTAAGCCTATTTTCAGTTTCTCGAGGAACCTCCACACTGATTTACATAGTGGCTCTTCTGGTTTACACTCCCACCAGCAGTGACTAACTGCCCCCTCCCCCGCCCCCGACATCCACACCAACATCTTCGGTGCTTTGTTTCTTTGCTCTTTGTCGTACTGACTGGGGGAAGATTAAAAATCTCAAAGTAGTTTTAATTATCATTTTTCTTATGACTTATGATGTTGTACTTTTTTTTTTTTTTTACAAATGTTCTCCATTAAATCTAAATTTGTTAGCCATTTACACTTCCTCCTTTGAGAACTCTCTTTAAATCATAGCCCAGTTTTAATTAGGTTGTTTGTTTTCTTCATGACTATTTTTTTTTTTT
>JADRCC010254990.1:0-12715 GCA_019843855.1 Hylomyscus alleni | reverse complement strand
AAAAAAAAACCATTTAAAAACTAACAGCAAAATGTTGGCTTTTTAATTGGTGAAGATGATACTGGAGCTCTGGTGTTTTGTTTTGTTTTGGCTTGTCTTTTCCAATGCCCTTGAGCTCTACTTAATGTAATTAATCATTTCCCCATTTGAGTTCACATGCAGTTTTCATAAATTTCATGAATAGGAGTTTTTTTTTTTTGCAATTACTTCCATCTATTCAATCCCTAATAGAAACATTTAATAGAAATTCATAGTTCTAAGAAGTCTATCATAGACCACCACACATGTTCTGGGAAGATACAGCATACTGTGCTGGTGTTCAGTTCTGAATCTGCCTTGAAATAATGTGAGACAAGTCTCTGAAGGATGGAAGGTTAGACAAGAGAGTTGGCCTATAAGTGGGGATCTGGGAGGCCTGTCTAGAGCCAGCTACCAGTGAGCCACCCCACCTTGAACTTGCTAATTCTTAAGCTGAAGAACAACTCACATGGTATCATGATACATAAGATGTTTCAGAAAGTAGAAGTAGCTTTTGTCTATATAACTGGCAAATCAAAGCATAGTTCCATAGCCTCAATGAGTTAAAATAGGAATCATTTCTCTTAAAATATTTTTGATCCTGACTTGTGAAGTTGTCATTAGAACCAGAACTCTGTCACAACAGACTCTATGATTTCCAGCACTTAGGAATAATACCTAAGCATTTTGGACAGGAGTAGAATAAAATTACAATGAGATTTTAAAAAAATTAACTTCTGGACAAAGTACCTTCCCCTACATAACATAATCTGCAGATTAAGCCACG
The DNA here is from genome assembly GCA_019843855.1 of Hylomyscus alleni. Taxonomy (NCBI): domain Eukaryota; kingdom Metazoa; phylum Chordata; class Mammalia; order Rodentia; family Muridae; genus Hylomyscus; species Hylomyscus alleni. The sequence goes on along the minus strand of JADRCC010254990.1, from coordinate 11,910 downwards.
TCCAATATAAGCCTGCAACTGTGCAAAATGGCTAGTTCTTGGCATTAGCAGAGACTCTCCTGCTTAGATCTTAATGCGATATTAATTAGATTCTACCATTTCCACAATAGGAATCTCAGCCTCAACGATAATCAAGTTATTAATTGTCTAGAGTGAGCCTTTATTTCTCCCAGGACAGGTATGACAATTTGAGCAAAACTTCTCCATAATTCTCTTAAAATGGCAAATCACATTGATTGATTTGTTTAATATAAAATTAAATTATGTGGATGTGTTCCATGATTGAAATTGTTAACATTGCACCAAGGATATCTGAAGCTATGATCATGAGAGATGGCAGCATGTCATTTTCTTGTGATGTCATTAATATCTTGATGTTGTTGGTCTCATATGTCAAGTTGGGAATTCTGTCTGCTTACCCAGATTTCTGATAGAGAATTTATCTGATTGGTGGTATTTTGTAGAGTTTGCATTGTGCCTATTTGGAAGTTGTTTGATAAAAAAATTAATTTATTGAGTGTGAGTACATGGGAGAGAGAGAGAGAGAGAAGGAAGAGGAGAGGGAGGGGGACGGAGAGGGGGAGGGAGAGGGAGAGAATATTGTCTATAGCTTCAATTTATATGGGGTCAGTTCTGTCTTCACCAATGTGTCCTTTTGAACGTGTATTTCGGGTTTGTGGTCACATTGTTTTTCTGTCTTTTTGAGGTAAAGTAAGTCATCATTTGTATTTTTTGTAGCCCTGATATATCATTTTCATTTGACTGAATTTACCATTTCCTCTTAATATTCCCTTATCATCTTTTGATTATCTATACCAATGTCTCTGCTCTTATCCCCGATGTTGATGTAGCCAGCTCACTCTCTTGTGTATAAATCATTTTCAGATAGATTTCCATGAGGCCATTAAAGTCTTAGACATCCACTGAAGGGAATGAGTTAAATCATTAACATGCCATCAGCATGAAAACAATTACATTGCCTCTTGGGGAAGATTGAAAACTATCCTTCCCCACATTCATTTTCTGGGGTGCATTTTGTTCTCTTGTGAAACTCTGGTTAGCAGAGGCTATTTGAGAAGTTATTATATTTTTCCTTAACTCCTTGCAGTTCTTCATGAAAAATACAAAGTTACATAGAAGTGAAGTTCTGTGTGGCTGGTGTCACCTGAGCTCTTGTCACATATATTGCTCCACGTTTCCAATCATCCCCACAAGAGGTGTCCTCACTTTATTTAACCATAGTATTTATTTATAAAAACACAAAAATAAAAGGCTGGAAGAGAATGCTCAGAGGTTCAGAGTACTGACTGCTCTTACAAAAGACCCAAATGTGGGTTCCGGCTTCCAACTTGGTGACTCACAACAGCCTATAATTCCAGCTCCAAGGGATACAGCCTCTTCTTCTAGCTTCCATGGGTACTTCACTCACATGTGAACATACCCCGTGCCCCCCCCCAACACACACCCATGCACAAATACATATACACTACTTTGGTATATTTCATCTCTTCCACCTCTCACATCCCTTTGAACTCTGATGCCCTTTATTGTGTTAAATCATCACTTAGCTTTCTTTAATGTGAAAGTATCTTTATTCTACTTTGGCTCTCAGAGAAGATCTGGAGTCTCTATCAAACAGAGATTGCTTACTATTTTCTTAAAGAAATGGTAAAGAGGCACCCATCTTCGGGATTCTTTCTCGTGAGGAACTCTTCATGATTTGTGTTTCTGGGCCCCTTCTGAATCTCTTTGTTTCCTGATTTCTTCATTCCCTCTGTTTTAAACAATTTGGCTGCCATGTGCTTAGCTAAGCCCTTATAGCTGACCATCTTTGGCATTTGCTAACCATAATAGATTGAGAGTTTGGTAGTTGTCATCAAATTTTGGATACTCATGGCTATCAAATAGGGAGGCAATTTTGGACCAATTTCCCCCTGCTTCTGGGCTCAGATTCTGTAGTATTTGTTGTATTATTTCTTGTCTCTCATGAGTCTTACAGGTGTGACTCAGTTCTTATTTTTAGTAGTATAAAAATGTCCCATAAGAGAGGCAGTGAGTTAAGAAAAATGACTCAAAGTTGGAAGAAGGTCATGAGGTGGGTATCCATGGGGAGTTAATGTTGGAGAGTGGGGGGTGACAAATGTGACCAATTTACATCGTCTACATGTGTAGATTTTCAAATCATACATTTAAAATATTATATTTAAAGGACTAAAAACGAGTCCCATTATGACATATTCACAAAGGTATGCAAGGTACTTTGGTCATATTACCCATCACCCTTTGTTATCCCACCCTTCATGCTGATCCCCTACCTCCTCTCACAGGCTGCCATCCTGTTCCCGTGGCTCTAGTTCTGATGTCCCTCCTCTTTAGAATGGTCAGTTTCTATTCCACATCTCTGTATTTACCACCCCCCCTTTCTTCTATTCACTAAATTTAATCCATTAACTTTTTTCTGCCTTCACGTTCTATGTCTTCATTCTAGAATTGACATGGGGCTCCAGTTTGTACTTTAAAATTCTTTATTTAAAAACCTTCCAGTCCCTCATTATGTTCATTATTTCCTCTAAGTCCTTTAAAATACAACTATAGTAGATCCATCCTTTTCTTCTTTGGCAGTTAAAGGTTTGACTCTTCTTGGGGTGTATCTCTCTTATTTTCTTCTCTTTCGTCGGGAATACATTGTTCTCTTATTTCACATGACTAGTATTTTTTTATTTTGTCCTTCTTACTGATGATATGGAAGTTCTAATGTCTGCTACCTTCCCTTTAAATATCCATCTTGTTGTGAAAATGCATAGGTAATATTCATTGTTAGTGCTCGTTCTGGTATTAATGAGTTGTTAATTTGGCAAATTTCAAACTCTGCCTGGATTTGACATTGCTCAAATCCTTTTGACATGTTTATTGACTCTAATTGCTGCTGTGTCACATGCGGTCTGAGGACGAAAAGCAGCTGATACCACTTTAGTTATCCCTGCTGCTACCTCAGCTTCGGGCTCTCTCTACATGTCAAGATCACACTAAACCAAGGTCTCAGCTGACGGGGGATTTGGAGCTTTCCTTTCTGGGTCTTTTGCTTTTCTCATCTCCTATTCTATCTACTATTGGAACACTACTAGACCTTGGCAATCTGCAAGACTATGGCTTCTGCTTAGAAGTCTTGATCTCTGACAAAGCATGATAAGGAAAGAAATCTTAGTTGGAGTGTTCTCTCCTGATTTCAAAAACATTTACCCAGGTCCAGTGAGACAAATCAGTGGGTAAAGGTGCTGGCTGCTAAACCTGATGATCTAAGTTTGATTCTTAGGATCTGTGTGGTAGAAGGAGAGAACTGACTCCAGCATGTTGTCCTCTGATCTACACACACAAATAAATAAGTAAGTAAGTAAATAAATAAATAACTGAGACTATTCTGTCCCCTTTAGCCATTTCCAGGGCTTTCAAATGTAACTTCCTTCTACTGCTTGGAAGTTACAATTACTACCTGCTGGAAACTTGTTTAATGGAAGCTAGTTTGCCATCAATAGATAGTAATAATGTACTTTCTAGTTCCAACTCTCATGTGGAGCTGAAAGGTACAGATTCCATTTTAATTGCTACTCCATGAGGCCTTGAAGTAGTGAGAGGCCAGAGGCCAGAGCTCAGTGAACACAGGCCCTCAGCACAGTCTGATTCTTTAACCTTCTGTCTCACCTTTCTTACTCTCTGATCTGCCCTGTTTCTCTGGTCTACATTATTTTAACAACCTCCCCCGTTGCTGTGTTCCTCCTAAACTCTCAGTTCTCCAAAGTATGTTTTATAATGACTAATTTGCTTCTCTAAAAACAACAAAAAATGCCTCCCACCTCCTCATGAATTAGGTCACTGTCATTGCCAGAAAGCAAATACAAAAACAAAAACCATCCACAAACTATAAGACCTGATATGACTTTGGAACTTTGTGGGGATTTGTTTTGTTGGTTTTATTTTGAAACAGGGTCTCATGGATGCTAGACTGGCCCTGACCTCTGCAGCTCACACCCTCCTTGAACTCCTCATCCCCCTGCCTCTGCCACTTACAGGCTGGGACTGCATCGCCACATGTGGCCTGAGGAAGAAACCTAGTCTTCGAATTTAGCAAGTCATTTACCAACTTCTACTTCTGGCTGCAGATTAACTTTTGTGCCTTGTACAAGCTGAATTAAGACACATTATTCTATTTTGCTCATAATATCCTCCCCACTCTACATCTCCCTTCATTATTTTCCACTCGCCAAGCGTGCTAATCTTCTCCAGTTAAAAATAACATTTCCCTATAAAGGTTTAGAAATAATCACACTGGGAACAGAATAAGCACCTTTGAGCCGCAAGTGTGCTCTTGTATCTGTTCTTCTTCCATCTCGTTTTTCAGTAAGATATCCTCCTATCTTCGTAAACATTTATGTGGGAAGGGTGTTGTATTAATTTGGGGCTCAAATAAAACAGTGCTAATTCTCATGCTCTATGCCAGGTGAACCCCAGGTGCCGTGGTCCACTAGGCAAAATGAGAGTATTCCTACCCACTCCAGGTTGAGACCCCGACAGCCTCTTCATGCTGCATGTTCAGCAAATGCTTGGGGAATCTAATTATACCCACTTAAACCATATTTTAATGAAATTGAAAGGGACATGATGTCCTCCCTCCTGGTGCCTCATCTATCATTTTCTCGGGTCCTACATTATCTAATAGATATAAATTATGACTGTGCTCTTTACCAGCTCATGGTTTGTCAAGTTCGCACTCCGAAATATGAAAGTTCAAGCAGCAAAGTTTCACTGTGGGTTTACGTCACCTTCATGTCCAGCACTCACTCTCAAGATCCTGTGTGGAACATGCTCTGTCTACACCTGCCGTTCGGGGTACTTTCTCCCTTACTTGTATTGTTGTGGATATATTCAACTTCATGGACAAATTAAAATGGCATACATGGGAAATTCTTAATGTAATTTTTTTCTGTAGGACCCTCACAGTTGTCCTCATAGACAAACTCATAGGCACAAAGTTTGTGTGTGCGCGTGCGTGCACATGCACAGGCATGAATGTGTGTATGTGTGTCAGTGCATGTATTTGTTAGTGGTTGTGTGTATTTAAAATACTCAAGATCTAGGCTCTGAACAAATTTCTCCTATGAAATACATGTTGCATTCGTTATCTCCTGAACACATTCTTCTTCTTTTTTTTATTAGATGTTTTCTTTATTTACAATATCTCCTTTCCCAGGATCCCTTCCAAAAGAAAAAAGAAAAAGAAAAGAAAATAAGAAAAAAAATTAAAAAAACAAAAACTAAAGCAATCCCTTGTTCCCTTCCCCCTCCCCCTGCTCACCACCCCACCCTCTCCCACTTCCTGGCCCTGGCATTCCCCTACACTGGGTCACAGAACCTTCACAGGACCAAGGTCCTCTCCTCCCATTGATGACCAACTTGGCCATCCTCTGCTATACATATGCTGCTGGAGCCATGAGTCCCCCTCCCCCCCATGTGTACTCTTTGGTTGGAGTTTTAGTCCCTGGGAGCTCTGAAGGTACTAGTTAGTTCATATTGTTGTTCATGCTAAGGGGCTGCAAACTCTTCAGCTCCTTGGGTCCTTTCTCTAGCTCCTTCATTGAAGAACCTGTACTCAATCCAATGGATGGCTGTGAGCCTCTACTTCTGTATTAGTTGGATATTGTCAGAGCCTCTCCAGAGACAGCTATATCAGTCTCCTGTCAGCCAACACTTGCTGATATTCACAATAGTGTCTAGATTTGATGATTGAATATGGGAAGGATGCCCAGGTGGAGCAGACTCTGGATTGTCCTTCCTTCAGTCTCTGCTCCATACAGAAGAATGGATACAGAAAATGTGGTACAGCTACACAATGGAGTACTACTCAGCTATTAAAAACAATAAATTTATGAAATTCTTGGGGAAATGGATGGATCTGGAAAATATCATCCTGAATGAGGTAACCCAATCACAAAAGAACACACATGGTATATGCATTCTCTGATAAGTGTATATTAACCTAGAAGATCAGAATATACAAAGTACAATCCGTAAACCACAAGAAACTCAAGAAGAAGGAAGACCAAAGTGTAGATACTTCGTTCCTTCTTAAAACGGGGAACAAAATACCCATGGGAGGATTTTCAGACACATTCTTCTTCTTATAACAGCCCACATGGCCAGTGTCTCTCACCTCTTCCCCCAACCTCAGTAAACATCATTCTATTCTTTATTTCCATGTATTTGATCTGTCTTTCCTTGGGTCCTATATATAGGCAAGATACTGTGATATTGTTCTTCTTGTGTCTTGCTTTTTGTTTATCAATATATCATAAATATGTACCTTTGTCACTGAAGAAGGCAGGATTCCCTCTTCTGTGTGTTGAATACATGTCAGTGTAAGCATATACCACACTTTATTTACCCATGCACCCATCAAGTGACTCCTAGTTGACTTCCATTTCTTGTCATTGTGAATAATGTCTCATTCACCACGGTAATGGTTCAGACCCTTTCTTTGTTTAAAATTATTTTATTTTTATTTTTAAGTGTGTGTTTGAGTGCCAGTTTGTGCATGTGAGTTCAGTGGTCTATAGAGGCTAGAAGAAGGAGTTAGTAACCTTGGAGCTGGGTTTATAGGTGTTTGAGAGGCACTAAGGGTAAATGTCTGGAGGCAAATTCGGATCTTTTGTGTGATCAGTACATGGTCTAAACTGCTAAGCCATCTCTCCAACCCTGAGATGATGGCTTTATAATTTTTAGAGAGATTCCCAACATGGGCATTGCTAGATCTTATGCTAGTTTGAACCATGCTAGGTTCACGTCAGTTTGACATAGCTGGAGTCATTTTGAAGAGGGAACTTCAGTTGAGGCCATGTCCCCATAGAGTGGCCTGTGGCAATTCTCTGGTACATTTTATTGACTGGTGATCAATGTGGGAGGGCCCACATCACTATGGGCAGTACCATTCTGGGATTGTGGTCCTGGATGCTATAAGAAAGCAGGCTGAGCAAGCCATGAGGAGCACGCCAGTAAGCACCACCCCTTCATGGCCTTTGCATCCAGTCTCTGCATATGGATTCCTGCCCTGCTTGAGTTCGTCGTGACATCCCTCGATGAGGAACTGGGATGTGGAAGGAAGTGTAAGCTGAAATAAACACTTTCCTCCCAAAGTTACTTTGGGTTGTGGTGCCATAGAAATCTCAGACCTCATTCTTAACTTTGCTGCGAAGACTTTATATAATTTTTCATTATGAAGCCCCTGCTCCCACTTTCACAACCATACATGAAGACCTAGCTGTACAGCTGTAATTTATGTGCAGAGGGTCCTCCTCTGTCCCAAGCACGCTCTCTGATTGGCAATTCACTCTTTATGACTCCTTATAGGCCCAGGTTAGCTGATTCTGTAGATTTTCTTGTGGAGTTCATGACCCCTTGGGCTTCAATCCTTCCTCCCCCTCTTCCATTTCTCAAGCTCTCATTAATGTTTGTCTGTGGGTCCCTGCATCTGTTTCTTGCTTTTGGATACCCTTACCTGGGCTGCCTTGTCTAGCCTGGATAGAAGAAGATGCGCCTAGCTTTACTGTAACTTAATATGGTAAGGCTGGTTGATATTTATGGCCTCCCTCTTCTGAGGAGAAGGGCAGGAGGCATAGATGGGGGGAGGGGCGGTAAAAGGGAGGGACTGGGAAGAGAGGAGAGAGGGGAAGCTTTAATAGGGATGTAATAAATAAATAAATTAATTAATTAAAAAGAATCAAAGAAAAGCTGTAATAAGAGAACCCTGAAGAGATGACTCAGCAGAAAAGAGTACTTGCTGCTTTTGTGGGGACCTGAGTTCAGTTTCCCCAAATTCTATGGTGTCTTGGATCAGCATGTTTTATCTTATTCACTCTATGTGTTCCTGTCTGTACACAGGAGTATGTATTTATATGCACATGGACTTGCAGGTACATGTGTATATGTGAGTGGAGGTCAAGGGTCAACCTTGAGAGTTGTTCCTCAGGAGCTATTTATCACCACCACCACCACCACCACTACCACCATCATCACGACCATCATTACCACTGCCGCCATCATCATCATCATCATCATATTTATATTGAAACAGGGTATCTCACTGACCTAGGATTTATTAGTTAGGCTAGACAGGCAGGCTAGCAAACCCCAGAGATTTACCTGTCTTTGCTTTCTGAACATTGGAATTGTGAGAAGCTGGTGTCACTTGGCATTTTACACGGTTGCTGGGGGGACTGAACTTCAGTCTACATTCTTGAGTGTTAAGTACTTCACTGACTGGGCTAGCTCTCCAGTCCCTGGACATAAACTTTTTTTTTTTTTTCTCAGAAGGAGATTCAAGAAGTTGGTCTTTAACTCCAGCTTCAGGAGATCTGATGTTTTCTTTTGACTCTGTGAGCACCAGGCACATATGTGGGCAAAGCACTCATACCCATACAAATAAAATAAATAAACTTTTAAGTGCCCAAAGAGAAAATGAGTGTTAAGTTCATGCCTATTGGAGCATCAAACCATCAATTGTTCTGACTGGATAAGTATTTGAGGTCATCTGCTTTATTCTCTCTACATCAAATTCACACATTTTTTTAATTAATGTGAAAAAATTGTGTCCAGGGAGATTATGTGGCTTGCCTAAGATTGCCAAGCAATGTCAGAATCATAATTACAACCTGGACTTCCTTCTCCCAAACCTAGCTTAAGGGCTCCAAGTTCCACCACACTATTGGTGGTTCTCGTCGTGTAGCCTGGAGAAGGCACAATACTCTCCAGCTCCACTGTTACCGCTAATACATGTGATATTTGTAAAATTCATATCCAATAAACAATTTAGGACAGTCAAAAACTCTTTAATTTTAAAAATGGTATCATCCACATGTCTTATCTCTAAAAAAAAAAAGGAGAAACTGTGAAATAAAATCTCTAAGTGGTGAAGAAATGCTACTCACAGTCATTGGTTTGCTTTTATTTAAATAATCCTTTACTTTTTTATTTTAAAATAATGGCCTACACATTATATGTTGATCATATTCTTTCCCCTCACCAGATCCTTCTCACCTTCTCACCTATCCACTTTATTTTCTTTTTCTCTATTTGAAAGAACAAACAAAAAACCAGACAACAAAAAATAAAAATCAATAAAACATACTAAAATAAAGAAAATTAATGAGAAAATATATAAAAACAAAAAGTGTGTGTGTGTATATAGCGCTATGCACACACACACACACACACACACACTGATGTGTGGTTAATATGTCCAGTAAAATGTCACTGAAGAAAACTGAGCTGGAGAATATCATCCTGAGTGAGGTAACCCAATCACAAAAGAACATACATGGTATGCACTCTCTGATAAGTGATTATTAGCCCAGAAGATTGGAATACACAAAGTACAATCTACAAACCACAAGAAACTCAAGAAAAAGGAAGACCAAAATGTGGACATTTCATTCCTTCTTAAAAGGGGGAACAAAATACCCATGCAAGGAGTTGCAGAGACTAACTATGGAGCAGAGACTGAAGGAAGGGCACTCCAGCCTGATATAGCTGTCTCCTGAGAGGCTCTGACAGTACCTGACTAATACAGAAATAGAGGCTCACAGCCATCCATTGAACTGAGTACAGGGTCCCCAATGAAGGAGTTAGAGAAAGAACCAATGGAGTTGAAGGGTTTGCAGCCTCTTGGAGGAACAACAATATGGACTGACCAATGCCCTCAGAGCTCCCGGGGACTCAACCACCAACCAAGGACTATACATGGTGGGACTGATTGTTCTGGCAGCATGTGTATAGTAGAGGATTGCAAAGTCGGTCATTAATGGGAAGAGAGGCCCTTGGCCCTGTGAAGGTTCTGTGCCCCAGTGTAGGGGAATGACAGGGCTGATAAGTGGGACAGGGTGAGGTGGCAGGCATGGGGGGGGGGGAGGCAACAGAGGTTTGTTCTTGTTGTTTTTGTTTGTTCATTAAAAAGATAAATAAATAAATAAATAAATAAATAAATAAATAAATAAAGAGAAAAAATAAAGAGATATAAAAAATTAAAAAACAAAAAGAAAACTGATTAGGAAAATCAGTGACCAAGAACCTGAGACCAGGAAGGCCATTAGCCTAGGGGAAAGCCTATACTATTATTCCACTAAAGGAGCAGAATAACAAAGTGACTCCTGGTGACATAGTGCTCTACTTGTAGATCAATGCCTTGCTCAACTCTCATCAGAGAAGCTTCTTCTCGTAGCAGAAGAGAACTAACACAGGGAGCCACAACTGAACATGGTGCTGAGAGTGAGAGACTGTGGAGCATTCAGCGCTAAATGTGATGAGAAGGATGATAGGATACTTCCCCTCGGGGGTCAAGAAAGCCTGTAGAAGAGGAGGCAGAAGAAGATTAAAGAGCCAGAGAAGATGGATGACTCTGAAGACTTCAGACAGGGTCTTAGCCTGTAGCCCAAGCTGGCATGCAGCTCACTATATACCAGGCTGGGCTTAAACTTGTAACAATTGTCTTCATTGCAGAAAGGCATGGACATATCTGCTATGATCTCGAGCATTCTTCTACTACTTTCTGTCACAGAAATAGGCAGTGATGGGTTTATTAGTCAAAGAATGACAATGTGAATTGGTAAATAATTCACAATATTGTACTCGCACCCAGGCTCCTTTAAAATCCACATACTTCTGTTCTTTCCTCGGTACTTTTAGTAATAATATTTATTTAGCCATCACTACTTCAAGAAGTCAAAGGGACATGCTATATAAAATGTCACTCTGCTGTGACATTTTGTATTTCCAAAACTCTGATGTTTAAGAATATGGTAGCATGACACATTAAATATAAGATTCACATCATTTGCTGTTTCATTATTTCTTTTCATTTTAGAAAGATGTTTGACATCGGGGCAGGTCGGTGGTGGCTCATGCATGCCTGAAGTGCCAGACTCTCAGAGGCCAAGGTCATAGAGATCACTTGAACTCAGCAATTTAAGAACCAGCCCGGGCAGCATCATGAGGCCTGCATCTCCACTTCCAAAACAAAATAGAAAACTAGCAGATGCCTTAAACCCACTGAAGATGGTTCTTTGCATGCTTCAGTGTGTTTTTAAGTAACGTGGACATGGAGACAGAACACATGAGCATCTATCAAAAACCAGGACGGCAGCTGGGTAGATGGTGGTAATTGCTTGGCTGATGAATGCATGATTCAATGAGAAGCTGATTAATCTGATACCTGACTCCACACCCTGCAGGGAGCAGCCAGGACCATAGTGAGGGGGCTCACTACTCTTATTTACCAAGGAACAAGACAAATGAGGTTGCCTTCACATTTTCCATGAAACCTTGAAGGAACATATATTACAATGTTATATTTCACCCGGCCTGCAAACAACAGCCAAACTAGAATTAACTAGAATTTCAAATAACAATGATAATCCTGTCACTGCTTCCAAAACCAATAAATTCTAACAGCCACAGAAAGTCGGAGGATCTCTTGTGTCTTGCCTGCTAAGTCAAGTGGACACAGGAAGGAGTGAAGCTCATTGCATGGAATATTCTAGAGTTCTTCAAACTGGGCTGTTTTAGCATCTTGCTCTCTGTACATTTCTGCAAAGATGATTCATAGAAGAATAAATTATAGCAATAAATACTGAGGGCTGCTTTGACCAATTAAAGTTGCCATCTGCTTAATTTCTTTGGAGAATTCCTCCAGAAAAGTCACCTTACCGTTGATTTATGGCATCTTGGGAGTCTTCCACCAAACAAGAACCAAAAGTTTCCTCTCGCCTCATTTAAGAAATATGCGCTACAGGCAAGGCAAACTTCCCAAATATAAATCGATGAGACAGCAGTTTTGAAGAAGCTCTAATTCCTAAAGGTCTCTCGTGT
>JADRCC010254987.1:0-20436 GCA_019843855.1 Hylomyscus alleni | reverse complement strand
ACACACACACACACACACACACACACGAGCACGCACACGCATACATACACATACATACATACACATTTTTAAAATGTCCAGTGCACTGTGATGAAGGATCACATGTGCACAGTTGCAGATCAATGCAAATTAAATAAATGAACATACTCAATGTAAACAAAACGAGCCATGGGTTTAAAGGGCTGCTCCTGAAGTGAGCTACTACTTTGCCTTCAGTGCCCTGTTCAGCAGGTGTTTTTTTTTTTGTTTTTTTTTTAAGATCCACCCCCTGTGTGGCTGTGAAGTCCTAATGATAGCATAACTCTGGAGCCCAGGTGTGATGCCTCCCTCACTGCAGACCCTCAGAGCTTACCTGGCATGCCGGATGGACGCGATGGCATTGCTGAACTCACTGTCGATGCTGCGGCAGTTGTAGAATTCCTCATAGGCTGGCCGGGAGGAGCCCTGGTACTCGATGCGGCTGATGCGGCAGATGCCCACGATCAGGATGATCAGCATAAGGACGAAGGCGACACAGAGGGCTCCGATGATGATGTAGAGGGAGTGCCGCGGCATGTTGGTGAGGCTCTCAGCCATGTGCCCAGACTTCCACTGCAGGTCTGAAGGCAGAGAAGGAACGGTAGCAGTTAGCATGCTGCGGCACTAATTTCCCGTAAGGGTCGTCTAAACTGGGAAGGATTATGTTCTGTGACTTGTCCAAGCCAGGGTTTAATATCTTTCACATTAAGAGTCACTGACAAACCCCAAAGAAAAAAATAAGAATGCATCTGGCTTTGGTTTGGATGTGAAATGTCACCAAAGGACCATGAGTTTTGTTTCCAGTTGGTGGTGAGGTTTGGGAAGGATGTTTAACCTTTAAGAGGTGGAGCCTTACTAGGAAAGTCTAGAATCACTGGGGGAAAGGGGTGGGGTTGGGGTGTTATCCCCCAGCCCCACTCACTGTTCTCACCCTGCCTCCTGACCACAGGTGTTCTCCCTGCCGATCATGGTCTCCCCTCAGAGAGCCAAATCAATCCCCTCCTTCCTGAAGTTACTTCTCTTCAGGCATGATGTCACAACAAGAAAAGTAACTCCCTAGTCATTCTCGAAATACAGTCCTTCCACCTGTTGCAAGTATTCCCGTAAAATGACAGAAATAGAGGCTGGAAAAAGGTACTTGACCCTTCTTGTGGACTTATTGGTAGAACATCATCCCAGGTATGGTGACTTCAGACTCCCTGCTGAGGAACTAGCTCTATAAATGTGCAAAGCTCTCTGAACACTATGATGGTGTCACACACTTACAACAGTTCAGAAAATGAGCTCAGGTGTCATGCACCTACCTCGCAGAGCCAGTAACTACTAATGGCTTATCACTCTGCTTCAGATTTCTTTTACATGTTTAAAAAAGAAATAACATGTTGAAGCTAAAGATGAAGTTCCCCCACTCTCGTGTCCTTTCCTCGCCCCACCAATATCAAAATAATTTGCAAGAGTCAAAAGGAGGAAGACAATCTAAATATTCAACTCTAGCAAGACAGATATTCATTAACCAGTACAAACAAATCAAAGAATGCTGTCAAAGGGGATCTACTCATGTGGTATAATAAGCCAGCAATTACAGTGAGTTTAAAATAGTTACTTGGACATAAAAAAAAAAAAAAAACTCAAAGTAGGGTCATAAAACTAGCAAGCTTACATGGCTTCCCTAGTTGGGCTAAGATCTTTAGAAACAACTCATTTAGTCATAACTACCAGAACATGTATAATACCCCGCCCCTTACCCCCTCAAGAGAGAGGCAGCCTAGGCAACTGATATCCCTTTAGTGGAGGCAAAACAGGACCTGAGGTCTGTGTCCACAGCAAGCCTCTACAATGGTTGCCTCCAGAAGACAGGGTTATAAGTGATTTCAGTATCTTCTGTATACTTTTCAATCCTTTTAATAATAATGACCTATTCTTTCTGCGATCAGGAAACGAATAATACATTATTGGTATAAATGCCCAGATGAGAACCTCCACACAGCAGTGGAAAGAGCACAGACCATTGGATCACACCAGTTCGCTTTATCCCCAACTCTAACATTCGATCCATCCCCTGAGCCTCTGTTCTCCATGGCTATAAGGAAGTATCAGTGTCTACCCCACTGGTCTATTGTGAGCATAAGCGGGGGAAACTGAAAAGGTAAAGTGAGAAAAGGCACTTGGTGGGTGGTCCTTTAGGAAGAACAGCTGAGATGCTGGAAGAAGGAAGGGGGGAAAAAAGCACACTGTCCTGTGAGGCAGATGCTCAGAGCAGAGGATGATAGACCATCGGCTCCCCCTGACCTTCTGCCAGCCCCTATTAACAGGAACAAAAGCGGAAGAACTAGATGTTGCCTCTGGGGTTGGCATTGGCTGGTAATGTCCGATGATGCTCTGTTCTGTAGACCTGCATACAAATGGAAATGTCTAGCTAATGTGAACAGGATGCGAAAGGAAACTGCAAATGCAAAAGGAGCTGGGCTTTCTCTATTATAGTCACACCACACGGTCACCAACCACCATTACCCTGCAGGGTCATCACTTTCCTGGTGTCTAGATCTGGGAATCAGAGAATGGTGGGAACAAAAACACACCTCCAGACATCAATATCCTTGTCATGTGAAAGCACCGCCACGCATTCAGCTGCACTCTCCGTGGTCTTGGACTCAGAATTCACTATTCCTGACCCTGAAAAGTTACACCCTGAAGGAGAGGGCAAGTGGTGAGGCAGACAAGGGGCCAGCCTGCAGAAACATTCCTTAGCACCCTAACGGAGAAGTAGCCCCCTGCTTCTGGTCTGGACACTTCGAGAATGCCTGAAGAAATGGGGGTGAATAAAGAATCTTAGGAATGTGCAGCCAGATCACCCGATCCCTAAATATCTCATGGAGACCTGTGACAGCTGGTTTGACAGTCTCATCCAAGACTGCCTGCCTAGCTGCTAAGGCAGCAGAGGGAGCTTAGAAAGCTACCTGATCTTCAGTGTGCTCATTCCTCAGCCAAGCTGACCCAGAGACAAGAGGAGCACCATAACACATGGCAAAGCAATCGTCTCCACAGATGGCAGAAGGTGCCCTGGGAAACCAGAACTGAGGTCCCCAAGTCAGGAGCCTCCCCCCCCTTTTTTTTTTGTTTTTTTGTTTTTGGCAGGAGCTACTGCCTCCTTGGAGAGACTACTCTGTTTTCTGGCAGAAAAAGTAAGTGTGCTTCACTTGGTTTCCAAGTATTATAGCATTCATTCGCTTCAAAATTCAGCAGCAGGCTGGAGTCCAAGGCTCAACAGAACGTGTTTTATCATCCATTTAGCATCAACATGAGGGTGGCCAGGGTGGTTTTCATTCCAGCTCATCACTGAGTGCTCAGATCTAATGGGCAGGGACACACACACACACACACAGCACAGCACATGTATAGAGGTCAAAGGACAATTTCCAGCATGGTGTCAGTTCTCTCCTTTGATCATGTGTATCCTGGAGATGACCCCTGAGCCATTAGACTCAGCAGCAGGTACTTTTATCCACAAAACCATCTCTCCAGCCCTCACAGGAGTTCTTGATGGGCTTTTGAGTTTTATGCATGCTCTGTATATATATTAAAAAAAAACATGTACATCATCTTGATTGTGTATACGCACATGTTTACGTATGAGAACTACTATGAGAAGAGCATTGTACCTCATTATGTGGTCACACGGCACTCTCCCACATGGGATGAGTTGTCCACAGTTTGTATGTTCCTCCACATACACCAGCATTTGCATTTCAAGGTGTTTACACATTTAAGGAGCAATCTACCACAATTTCTTACCAAACAACAAAAACAGACAAACAAAAACCTGTTTGGTTTCATCATGTGCCCTCAAGTTTAAAGCTAAATTCATCTTTCCTGTCTTCTGAAATGTTCCTGACAGAAGGGAAGGTGGCTGCTTTGCAAGCTAATTTGTTTAGTAGCCAGCCTGGATCTGTGTAGTCTAACACTCTAACTCTCTGTCTGAAAGGCAGTGAATATGCCCTCTCTTGCCAGGTGGCTGCAAATGCCACCCTCCATCCAGGCTCCATCAGTGTAAGACAACCATTTTCCACAATCCCAGAGTCTCATTGCATGAACCATTTACTGAGTCGGCTACAGCCCAGCTTGGAGAAGAAATCTTAAACCCGAGCACACTGAATGGGATTATCTCATGGGCCCCAGCAGGTGTGCAACCAGGACTGCCAGCTCAAGAGCTGTTTGGAGAAAATTTCATAAATGTCCCACTTGTAAGTCTCAAGGATCGTCTGCATTTGTGTTTAAATTTGTCTGAAGTTCTGTGCTTTCTGAAGGGCTTTTACACTGAACATGTTGGGACTGCTGGGAGCGAGGTAGAGAAGCTGTTCTCGGTGAAACAGGGAAGCTGGTGACAAAACCAAATCTATCCAAATTAGACTTCAACTGATTTGCATAATTTATTCTAAAGTAAATTGTCCATATCTATTTCATCATTTATCTTGGTGAACACAGCAAGACTGACTAATTTACTCATCTAAAAGGAGCATGTTTGTGATGATGTCATTTAATAAGTAAACAATTCTTAAGGTTATGGGGCTGCCTACAACCACAAGGTAAAATATAAAATTATGTCATGTTTTCCATTGGCAGCCATTGTTGATTTTCAGACAATTAATGGATGTGATTGGAATGAAAATGGCTCAAAGGGACTGGCACTACTTGAAAGGATTAGGAGGTGTGGCCTTGCTGGAGGGATCCTGTCATGGGGGGGGGGGGGGGTTGAAGGTTTCAGATGCTCAGATCCAAAGTTTTTCTCTTCCTGCTGCCTGCAGATCCGGATACAGAACTCTCTGTGGCTTCCCTAGCATCATGTCTGTCTACCCGCTGGCACACTCCCCTTTGTGATGGTAATGGACTGAACCTCTGAAATTGCAAGCCAGCCCCAATTAAATGATTTCCTTTTATAAGAGTTGCTGTGGCCAGGCGGTTGGTAGCGCATGCCTTTAATCACAGCACTTGGGAGGCAGAGGCAGGTGGATTTCTGAGTTCGAGGCCAGCCTGGTCTACAGAGAAACCCTGTCTCAAAAATACAAAAAAAAAAAAAAAAAAAAAAAAAAAAAAGTTGCTGTGGTCACGGTGTCTTGTCACAGCAATGGAACACTAAGATAGAAGTGGGACATACTACTTCATAAAGAACCATTTGCAGTACACCTCTGATTTGAGTGCCTATTGTGGGCTGCAATAAAGCATGAAGGAGAAAGCTAGGGAGAAGTGAGCCCTTGGAAGCTCAGGTCTTTAGACAGATACTAGTGTCAGCAGAATGTCACCGAATCATGAAAGTACAGGTATACCAAGGCAGCACAGGCAAGCTGTACTGAAACAGGAAGGGACAGAGTGATCATTTAACTAAGAATCAAGAGAGCTTGCATAGTGAGGGTCACTTAACATAAAGCGGGGGTGAGGGAGAGCAGAGGGAAGACTACCCCAAGCAAAACAGCAGAATGAGCTCAGGCCTGGAGCAGAAGTGTAAGGCATAAGACCAATGGAAGCCAGTGTGAGGAGACTGAGGCAGACAGGCCTAGTGAAGGGAGAGGTACCTCCCTGGGGTGGGCCACTGAGGCTCTTGAAGCAACTAGCAGAGCCTTGGGTCTTGATGAATTTTTTATTTTAATAGTACTGGGCATGGCTGGACTCAAGGGTTTGAATGCTGACATATACACTGAGAAGATGTGCCTGGCTCTGAGGCAGTGGTTCTCAAACTGTGGGTCTCAACCTCATTGAGGGTCAAGTGACTCTTTCACAGGGTCGCATATCAGATATCCTGCACATCAAATCTTTACATTATGATTCATAACAGTAGCAAAATTACAGTTATGAAGTAGCAATGAAACTAATTTTATTGGGAGATCACCACAACATGAGGAAGTGTATTAAAGGGCCGAAGCACTAGGAAGGTTGAGAACCACTGCCATAGAGCTGAGTATAGAAGCCAGTTCAGGGGCTACTCTAGTATGAGGCAGAGCAGGTAGTGGCTTGGCCTGGGATGGTAGAGACAGTGTGAGTCACTGAACAACAAGTGAATATGACATCAGGGATGGAATTAAATGAGGGAGGGAAGCTTGACAGGGAGAGAATGAAATTTCACTCTCACTTTCATGGCTTGTGTGGCTGGATGCATGAGGTGCTACAGCTAGGGGTCACCTTAGAGTGACCAAGAAAGAGCAAGCAGGAGATCCAGAGCTCTGTTTTATAAGGAATAAATTGGAGATGCCATTAATAAAGCACCCCAGTGAGAAGGGTGACAGAAAATGGTACTTGCTGTGAAAGTCGCTATTTTGGTTATTAATTTTAGGCTAGCATTTATTGAGAGTTCCATCTATGTTGGGTACATGCAGACAAAACATGCACACACATATAATAACTGAAACAAACAAACTGAGCTACAGTGGGGTCCTGGTATCAGAGAATATCCACAGAGTCTTGCTCTAGCCTGCCATTGC
The DNA here is from genome assembly GCA_019843855.1 of Hylomyscus alleni. Classification (NCBI taxonomy): domain Eukaryota; kingdom Metazoa; phylum Chordata; class Mammalia; order Rodentia; family Muridae; genus Hylomyscus; species Hylomyscus alleni. The sequence continues at coordinate 13,948 of JADRCC010254987.1, read as the reverse complement.
TCCTGGGTGAGGAAGGCCTGGAGATGCAACTCTGGGGGAATGGAAGAGCAGACTATGACAACTAAAGAAGAGGAGTAACAGAGGGCTTTGCTAAGGCTGGGAAGTGCATATGGAGAGACAGCCCTGCCTTTGGCTGTATCCAGGGTCCATCCGCTGAGCAAAGACCCAGCTTTGATAATGCTAAACTGAGGCCAGAGTGTCGATGAAATCCTAAAGCCATCCATCTGTCCTCCAAGCAGTCGGAGAACTCTTAAAGTTCTAGGGGTCGACATGATTCCCACACCACATTCCTCCAGCAAGGTGATTCACAAACATGAGGTCCTTAAAGTACTAAGATGGGCTTCTTCCTGTACCAATCTTGGTGCTGTGGCTGCCTTCCCCATTCCTATGTACTTGGGGAGCATCTCCAACTAAAACATTAGCCTATGAAGACTATGACCTAAGGATTTTTGAGAAACTGAGTGTCCAACCAACAGAATGGAAAGCTGAATATGGCCAACAGAGGAAGGTCCCTGCTACAGAAAGAAGGAAAATTGCTTCCATGAAGTGTACTCTTCAGACAGCAGACAGAATCACTAATTAAAGCCCACAATTTAACTGACACCCACCCCCATGCATGTAACTGTCACTTTAATAAGCTGGCCCAACACATCATCTTTTTGTCCTTTCTTGGTAACCCTTGGGATGGCTCCTTTTTGCGATTTTTATTTTATGTGTTGTGCTGGCTGGTTTTGCATCAACCTGACACAAGCTAGAGCCATCAGAGAAGGAGCCTCAGTTGAGGAAATGCCTGCATGAGCTCCAGCTGTAGGGCATTTTCTCAATCAGTTATCAGTGAGGGAGGGCCTGGCCCTTTTTGAGTAGTGCCATCCCTGGACCAGTCATCCTGGGCTCTATAAGAAAGGAGGCTGAGCAAGCAATGAAAAGCAAACCATCAGCACCTCTCCTCCTTGGCCTCTGCATCTGCTGCTGCATCCAGGTTCCTACCATGTTTGAGTTCCTGTCCTGACTTCCTTCAATAATGAACAGCATACAGAAGTGTGAACCAAATAAACCTTTTTCTCCCCAGTTTGCTATTTGGTCATGGTGTTTTGTCCCAGCAATAGAAACTCTAATGGAGATGTGTGTAGATGATTTGTGTGCATTTGTGTATGTGTACCACGTGCATGTGGTGCTCATGGAAGTCAAAATAGGGTTCAGATTCCCTAGAATTGGCATTGTAGACTGTTGTGAACTGGCATGTTGGTCCTGGGAACAAAACCACCTGGGTCCTCTGAAAGAGCATCCACTTAAGGGCTTAAGGGCTGAGCCAACTCCCCACCCCCACCAATCGACCAACTCCACCCCAACCCCTTACAATGTGAGCATTTAGATGATTCTCATTTTGTTGTATTTTTAAGAGTTTTTTTATTTGTTATTCCCCTCCGTGTCTTCATCTAATTCTGTCTACAAGTTTGTCCACATAGAGGCAATTTTTTCTTTTCTTTCTATTTTTCTCTATCTTTAGCCTCTCTGGTTCCTCCTTTTTCATTTCTTTCTATATTTTATAGTATTCAACTTTCTTGCTTTTAATACTCTCATGTTTTAATTTTTTACTCCTCCTTTTACATCTTCCTTATCTTTTTTTGAACTTTGTCATGAATGAGAAATCACTTCTTATTTTTCTTTTCTTCATTTTTCCCTTGGTCTTCTCTATAGCTTTCTTTACCCACCCCCTTTTCTTTCTCCTTCTGCTCATTTAATCTTGCTTCTTCCCCCCTTTCTACCATTTCTCTGGCTCCTTCCCTTAACTTACTCACTCACTATTTCAACTTCTTTACTACAAATAATATTTAGCTTCCTGCCATATTCTACATTTTCAGTTTTATAGTCATCAGTGACAGATTGATGGGCTGTATTTGATTTTTGGGTTTACTTCTGTATTTTATATAGTGTGATGTAGTTGTTTCTAAAAGCAGTTTGTTCTCTTCCCACCCAGTTATACTGGAGATTGAGCCTTCCAGGGTAGGGTGTTCAATAAAAAGGACAACATATCACCCACACAGAAGAAACATCCAAACTAATAGATGCACAAATTACAACAAAGGAGTATAAGGAATATGAGAAAGCAAGACGCATGACTGTTCCAATTGATCCAAACTCCATAACCACTGGACTCACTTAAGTGGCTAAAGTACCAGGCGATGATTTCAAAATATTTCTGGTAAGAATGATCAGTGATCTGTGAAAAGATACAAACAAGCAGAGGAGTCCGGTCCAGGGCCTGGAGCGGAAAGACAGCATTAAAGAAAATGGGGTGTGGGGGGAACGAGTCAGGAAAACAAATGAGAAAATCATTGATGAGGGTGAAGAAAGTTGGCAACACGGAAGAAAGTCCCAGCAAGAAAACTGAGATCCTGAAAAAAATAAACAAATGGAAATGTTGGAGACAAAAAATCCTCAAGGAGTAAAATGTAAAAACACGAGGAATGCATGACCAATAGCCACAATCAAAGCAGGAAGAAATACTCTGAGGGGTGGGGGACAAGACTAATGAAACACTACAAACAAACATCTCTTAACAAAAAAGGGAATTCATTAAAAGAGCATGACCACAGATCTAGGAACTGGAGGATTTGCTCAAGAGACTAAACCTAAGTCCATGGACTGATGGGGTTGAGAGAAACACTGTGAGTGTAGCAAAGGTAGTCAACAAAATTGTAGCAGACATTTTCTCGTGTTGAGGAAAGAATCAGACATTCAGATATAAGAGGCATTTAGAACCAAATGGACATGACCAGAGCAGAACATCTCCTGAATTTGTGTCTTAAAAGACTTGTGTAATAAAGAGGAACATAAATATGTTTAACACACTAAGGAGGCATCAACAGTTAGCATCAGCACACAGAAGACCAATGCAAGAGGTTCCTTATACATTAATTCAGCTTCTATTCTTGAAATAAAACTTAAATTCTTTGCAGAATAATACATCTACATCAGTGACAAAATAATAACTTCAAATGTCTTACAAATTTAGGGAACGATCACAAACAGACTCATCTTCTGGTGTTCGAGGGTATGTCTTCATGGAAGATTGTTCAGAGATGAGAGGGGGAATTATCAGAATGGAAATAATGTCATGCTGAGCAAATACTACTCGAAAGGTTGATGCAGGAAGATTGTGAACTTTGAACTTCTTAGTCTCACCAGTCTGAACTTCATAGTAAGACCATCTCTTATAGCCAACAAAAATGGAGTCATGTGTGCCAATCCTTTCAAGAGTAACTAAAGCAAAGATGTTATGGTGCCAAGATGGTATTTATGCATGGCTACCAAACACTATCTTGGCTCTTCATTTTATTGTTTATAATAGTCGTCTTGGGCACAGGCATATTTTAGGAATTTTCATATCAAATCCTGCAAGATGGATGTCTAAAAACAAACTGTAACCATTCAGGCAGAAAGATAATACTCTAAAAAGAGATAGTGTGTCTTTTCTTTTGGCTATCATCCTATTAAAAACAGTGGACTCCGGGGAATTGTAAGTTCCCCAGGAATCTCATTCTGGAAGGCAAAGCCCAAAGCCCTGGTGTGGCCAGAAGAAGAATCTGTCAATCAAAAAAAGATTAAGCACAGTTTTGACCCCTTGTCAGACCACCTTATAGAACCAACTGGAGTTTAAACAGTTGGGTCAAAGATAGACGGGACCACAGCTTGACCAGGGATGTTCAGCCCCAGGAGGCCACCCAGTTTGATTTGGTTTTATTGGGGTTTTGTTTGTTCGTTCATTTGCTTGTTTGTTTTTGAGACAAGGTTTCTGATTGGGACCTGTGGGTCACAGACTTGGCTAAGGTAACTAGCCAGCAAACCTCAGGGGTCTTCATTGCATCTGCCTTCAAAGCATTGGGATTATAAATGCATGCCACCCCACATGGCTTTTGATGTAGGCAAAAAGGATCTAAACTCTGGTCTTCATACTCATCCAGAAAACACTTTACTGACTGGACCATCTCCCCATCAGAGACTAGAGTCAGCAGGGAGAACATCCAGGAAGAAGTACTGCTTGAACACCATTCCTGTGAAAAGAATCATCTGGAATTGGGAGGCAGCACTCCTCCAGGCACCTGATTGGATCAGATGAAATTTCACTGCCGTATTTAAGTAAGAAAAATGTTTTTCGATGGGGAAATATTTGTCCGCTATCAAAACAGATGAAAACACAAGCCCATATCAGGGCTGGTCACCTCCATCAGGAAGCTACACTGTTCTAGGACATCAGACTCTGATCCTGACTTTTCCAAATGTCAGTCGGTTCACCCACGGCTCCAGTACCTTTCAGCTCTTCTTTCACATTCATCCTTGCTGGATTTTTTTCCCCAAGCAACTGAAGGAACCTACTCTATTCAAAGACACTTGAAAAACACAAAGCCAACGGGAATTCAATCCTGGTTTGCTTTTTAGAGTTTCCAGAGAGGCTGCATCTAATGCCTGTCTGTGAAGCACATCTTTTGGCTGACCAAGAGGTAGTGAACTTTGGATGACATCTGAAGACTCTCGTCCCAGTGGAAAGGCTGGATGCACTCTCAAGGCCTGGGCATCACAGAAAGCAAGAGACAAAAGAACTACTTGGACTCTGCCAACAGGGATTACTGAAATGGTCCCTCTGAGCCTTGCTGTGGTCATTGATATAGGGACTTTTTTGTCATAGTTAGCACCTTCTTCTTGATGAAGGCAATATTCACACTAAATAGCTCACAACTGAGATACTTACGGATTTCACAGTTTGCTCCCACCCAGCCATGAGGACAGTGGCAGGTGTAACCATTGGGCTGGTCCAAGCAGGTTCCAGCATGATGACAAGGGTTGCTGTCACATTCATTGATGTCAATGTCACACTCTTCACCTAGGAGGATAAAGAACATTAACAGTGATTTGGCTATACCTATATCCCCCATGAATTCCTTGAAAAACAAAACAAATAAACAAGCAAACAAGATTCCCGGCTGTTGATCACAATCTTCCAGCTACAGAGCCCAGCTTCCTATTTATACAAAGTGAAGAACTCTCAGAAAATTGCAGACCAGGGACTTTTTACTTAAGGAAAAACTGAGTAAAGAAAAACTACTGTTAAGAAGAGCCCATGAAGAAGCAAAGCTTTTCCTACATCTTAAACCTTTTGAGGTTGACCTAAAAGGCAAACTTAGGTTTTCAATATTATTAAAGTCTACTTTACTTTGGAGCCAGAAGCTGAATCTCGTGCCCTTTAATGAAGCTCCAGGAAGCAGGACACTCACAGTTCATGATTATTTTGTAGTCAAGCGTTTGGATTTGTTAGGCTAGATATTGACTTTTTAGTAAACACAGTTGAATACCCAGTTTCACAAGTCCTTTGTGAAAACTGATTCTCCTTTCTTTTTTTTAAAGATTTATTTTATTTATTTTATGTGTAAGAGTACACTGTAGCTGTACAGATAGCTATGAGCCATCATGAGTGTGGCTGCTGGGATTGAACTCAGGACCTCTGCCGGCCCCTCTTGCTCCGGCCCGCTTGCTCAGGCCTGCTTCACTCCATCCCTGATCGCTCCGACCCTTGCTCGCTCTGGTGTAATTCACTGTAGCTGTCGTCAGACGCACCAGAAGAGAGCATCTGATCTCATTATGGGTGGTTGTGAGCCGCCATGTGGTTGCTGAGATCCGAACTCAGGACCATTGGGAGAGCGGTCAGTGCTCTTACCTGCTGAGCCATCTCACCAGTCCTGATTCTCCTTTCTTAATGCTTGGATTTGGCAGGAAAGGGACAGAAGATTTCAGTGGGGACCTCGAGCCCCACTAAAGTGACAGTTACAAACATGAGATTAGTCCAAATCTGACACACTTCTTTCTGAGAAATGTGGGCCCAAACGATGCTCACATCCATTCCAATCTGACAGCCAGATCCTGCTACCACCCAGCATCCTGGGTTTCCTCACCCGTCCACAGAGCCTGTTGTAACATGCCAAACCAGCATACAGGCCAACATCACTGTGATCCAAACATCCCCATATAGGAAGTATCTTGCTGGCAAAAGTTTCATGAACAAAGACTCTTACACAATTTCACAGCTGTCACAATCAACTGATACAAGATGAATACATGCCTTAAACCTAAGGGCCTCTCATTGAAGCTGAAGAGGATACTTTACACCAAGGCAATCTCTCTTAAAGAAAAAATTAAAATCAAAACAGAAAAGAGAAAAAAAATAAACCCTCATTTGCTTAGATAAACAGAAATGGATGAAACAAGCAAACAAACAAAAAACGCTACTGTCATTGCCACAATCAGCTAACACCAGAACCAAGCATTTGTCCCGTCTTCAGAAAGCGGCACCTCAGTGCACTTCCAGGCTTATTCAGCATTAAATTGCCTTTCTAACTGCTATTGGTTTACTTCACATTTATAAAACCACCATATGTTACTTGTAAGTCATTTTAAAGGAAGAATCTCACATGGAAAGATTTCATGTCTGTTCCATTTGGCACTCTTTGCATAAGTGGTATTTGACTATGTCAAGTCAAATCTGTCGAACAAAATGCCCACTGTCTCAGGGTTATCCTAAAATGATTATAATCATTTTATATAAGTCAGGATGAGGTGAATTTGTTTCCTGCAATAAATATACTTTACATCAAAAGAGAGGACACAAAATTGATTGCCTCATGCTAACCTTTTTAAAACATGTTTAACCAGTTTAAAACATGCTCCCTGTGTATCAGCAGGGTTATCACTTCTGAGATGAGCAGGGTACAAACTACACCATCCCAGATGGCATTACATGGTAGGCTGGTGGTAAGGCACATCAACAGGGTGTACTGAGAAAGGCTGAAAAGCAAAAATCAAAGATGTTCACAGATAAACACATCAGCGCCACTTAGGAAGCCAGCCTTAGCGGAGATATTTACTAAACAATAGCCTGCATCAGCTCCTAACACAGGCAAATTTGGAAATGAGACCCCTATGACCTAAACAGCAATCGAGATAGAAACAGCCTGGCTCTTCCCAACCTTCACAGCGAGCAAAACCCAACACTCTACTCTGCTCCATCAAGGGCAGAGGCGACGCCACACCCTCTGTGTACAACGTGACCAAAACTCACTGCAGTCCTCAAGCTTCAGCTTCCCAAGTGCTGAGATGAAAGGCGTGGCCTGACCACACTCAGCCAAACATCAATCTTCCTGTGAGTTTCAACACACTGATGTTGTTCCCAGTCAATGTGCATTTTGTCCTGGTTTAGCTTTTAGTACTAGCTATGTGTCTTTACTAATGGTCACCTTAACGAATCCAAGCTTTTGTGGGCCTGAGGCAGTTGTCTTTCTAGTTGACTCATTTATTATTTTCTTTCACCTGAGTTAGAAAACAAAAAAGCTAAGTGCTCTTCCATGACTACTATTCTTGAATAGCATTTGTGAAGAGATGCAAAAATGACTTCTAGACTGATGCTGGCGATTAGGACCTGAACTTGCAGTCTTTCACAATTCCTTCTTAATCTATTGTTCTCTCTCTCCCTTCTTCTCTCTCCCTCCCTCTCTCATCTCCTCTCTCTCTCTCTCTGCATACACATGTGCACACATGTGTATGTAAATGTACACACACGTGGAAGGCAGAGGTTTAAGTTTGATGTCTTCCTCTGTCACACTCCATTTTTTTTTAAATGTGTATGAGTTCTTTGCCTTTATGTATGTCTGGGTACCACATGCATGCCTGTTGCCAGAAGACACCAGAAGAAGGTGTCCTGAAACTGAAATTATAGATGGATATAACCCACCATGTTGGTGCTGGACATCAAAGCAAATCCTCTGGAAAACAGGCTGTGCTGTTATTTGCTAAGTCATTTATTTTCCCAGCCTCTGCCTTATTTTTTGAGACAAGGTCTCTCACTGAACCGAGAGCTCACAAACTAGCTAGACTGGCTAGCCAATAAGCTATGTGGCCCCTCTTTCTCTGCCCTTCCTTTCCCAGGGCTTGGATTACAGACATATACCACATTTCTCACATGGGTGCTAGAGGTCCAAACTCAGGTTGCATGGCAGGCACTTGACCAGCTGAGCCAGTTCCCTAGCCCTCAATCTACTTTGTAAGAAGCAAGGTAGATAATATGTAGACTGGGTAGTATTTAGAGAAGGCTATAACCATACTGACTCATTTGTGATGCTTTCTTTGGGTAAGTTGGGACATATAAAACTACTAAAACATATCCAATATCACTGCTATTAGTAAAACCTGGTGTTAGGAGAGTCCATGCTCAAAGGCGTTGATGACAGTCTCTGCGACCACAGTAGCTACTGTTGAACATGTGCAGGCCCCAGGCAGGCGCTTTCACTTGTTCATTAATATTTTAATAGAATTTTATTATAGGTGAAGCAAGGTTCAAAAACATTATTTATTTAGAACTTTTCCACGGGAATCTGTCTTAGGCACCCCTATAAACTAAAAGTCTGAATGAAATATTTGAAAAATAAAACTCTTTGAAGAATTGAACATCAGGCCTTCCAGAGTGCCAAGAAGCAAAGTATGGCAACTGCATGCCACAATCCCCCTGAGGTCGACCAGCAGCCCAATCCTAACCACAGTGGTTTTACTGAACTAAGGAGACAAAAGCTGGAGTTTGTTGAGGTCAAGATCATATGTTGAGAATGCTGCTACAGAAGACATATAAGCAAAGTATGTGAAATACTAAAGTTTGCTGTCTCCCATCCCAGTACAATGCTGACTCTCAATTTGATGCTGTCTCACTAGAGTTTGCTATTTAAAAAGCATGTGTGCATTGAAATCTAAAAGCCTAGCAACTAGGGGGAAGAGACAACAACTCCCAAACTTGTATCAGATGAGGAGGAATTGAAGGTCCACTGCCCAGAGTGCCTCAGTGAAGCTACTGAGGGTCCCATCTTAGCAGCAAGACACAACAACCACTACAGGGTCAAACAAAATGATCAACATAAAAAGACTGGCATTATAAAAACCAGTTACACCACTCATAGTCTTTGTTACAATGACCAGAAGGAGGAGGAGAAGATGGTATGGTAAGAGTCCACCTGTCCACTCTTAAAAGTCATGTAGCTACAGTAGATTTTAGGTATCAAGGCTGTGTTGGCAATTCAACAGACACATCTATCAACGGAAGAAGAAGGAAGAACTCTAAATAGACCCACACAAACATTGCCAACTGATTTTTGACCAAGGTTCAAAAGCAGTTCGATGAAAGGAAACAGATGGCCTTTGGAACTAATGAAACAAAATTTAAAAGGAAAAAAAAAAACAAAAACAAATACTGTCTAGTTGGAAAATTCCATAAAGGGACATAGTTGGTGAAGCAGAGTAGCTAAACCAGAGAGGCCTCACTGACGGGCAGGGCTGGAGAAGCTGAGATGCCTACCTAATAACTTTGGAAATGAGTTGCATTAGGGTGCTGTCCGTGTTGAGACATGGACGTGGTCCTATGTAGCTTAGACTGACCTTGAACTCACTATGTAGTCAAGGATGACATTGAAGTTATAGTCTTCCTGCCTCCACTTCTGGAGTGCTGAGATTTATTTGCTTGAACCACCATGCTTGCTTGGGCCTGGCTAAACTAAATAAGCTGCAAGCACGCCCTATAGTCTAGTTGGAAAAGTGATTGCCTAAAAGAACACAAGGTAGCAAGTTTGATACTGCTGTGGCAAATATTGGAATTGAATGATGTAGTGAATGGATGGTGGATAGTGGAAACTACTTAGGTTGCGTGGGAGTTATGGATAAATTAGAGATAACCAGAATGATCCCTGTGGTCCTGAATTAGAGTTGGGACATTACCATTAGCCTCCATTAAACTTAACATCGGACCAGATAGGTGCATGGTGGGATGTACATGCATCATTTGCACACATTGTACACATGTTACACATGTAGTATTAGATACATACATATGTACACTTCCTTGTCAGCCAAGAGGCTGTAGGATATCTAAAAGTGGTGACATCCTAATGGCAACAAATACTTTTAGTGTCTAAAAATTTATTTCTAGTATTCTCCAATAAGGAGCCAGAGGACCTTGGAGAAATGGATGACTCTAGGATAGGGCAGGAAATAGACAAGATGAGACCAAAGAGTCTTAAAACATCAGAAAGTAACAAGGCCTGAAACACAACAAACCAGCAACCCCCACACCCATATAGAGATATGTAGAAGGAGCACAGGAGCCAAATGAAAGACCTCCCAGTACCCAAAGGGGGAACACTGTGAGCAATAAAATAAACGAAAGAGTGTTGTTCTGTAACACAAGCCATACACTAAGTACCCACGAGTCCTCAATGATTCAATTAAATGATTGAACAAACTAATAAATGGCAGAGAATAAACAAAGCTCTCACAGGGAAGCATTCCAAATAGTCCTTTAGCGACCCCACCCTAATACTGTGGAGCATAGCCCCATCGTTAAGGGTAAACAATGCCGAGTGATTTCCTTCCACACAGTGCAGCATGGGAAAGGAGAGAGAGAGAAACGGTGGGGGAAAATCTAACAAACACTTCAGCTATTGACCAAGGTTATCAATAGACACAAGCTACAAGGCTAGCAAGGGGCCTTGATTTGCTGTGACAGGATTTAAAAAAAAAAAATGAACAAAAGGCATGAAGGGACCCTTCACCATGGAGGCTATGCAGATAGCAAAACAGACACATTAAAAATGTTTGACATTTTGCCATAGAGAAATTCAAGCTAAAGCCTTAGGGAGCACTCACTATAAGGCTAACAGATTAACAAAGCCTTGGAGAAAAGGGCGGATGCCAAGCCAAGAACTGAATGAAGGTGAGGACCTGTTCCAGATCATGGTCCTGTAGAGAGAGCTGTGCAGAAGAATGCCCGGCTTGGAGAACAGGGGAGCTCTCTCGTTTGCTTAAATGACATTACTTGTCTAACACAGTCTACTCCATCAATGAAGAGGTTTTCAGCCACTCACTAGTTGGCCAGTTGGAAGTTTTACTAAACCTCAGATACGTTGAGAGAAAAGCAAGTAAACAAGAAAAAGAAAAGAAGGTCAGAGACTGAAGAGAAGGCTCCAGAGGACCTGGGTTCAAGTCCCAGCATCCACATGGTGGTTTACAATCACCTGTAACTCCAGTCCCAGCGGGGTCCTATACTATCTTCTTGTCTCTGTGGACACTTCACACACATGTGTACATATATTCATGCAAAAAAAAATCAAAGTTATTCCACAGTTTCCAGACAGAACAACTTACAGTGACAATAATACCATTTGAAGTACTGCCCAGTATTTAAACATTTAAAGGAGAAAAGAATAGATAATCTATAAGTTTGGTGTATGCTTGGGATCACTAAGACAGTTTACTAAATAACCCATTGGAAATAAGATAAATATTTATTTAGTAAATATAAAATAAATAAATAAACAGAAATAAATAAATACTATAGTAAATATTCTAGTTTCTCACCTAGAAAATTATCAAAGTAAATTTCAAATGGATTAAAGATTAAATGCTTAACTCACACATTGCTATAATGATACAGGAGGATATTAATAAAACCTGGGAGTGAAAGCCATTTGAGAAACAAGGACAAAAAGGGGGAGGAAGTCAAGTTAATTATGAAAAGCTAAAATATAATACATGTAAAAACAGAACACCCTGTGCACATTTGAAAGGCAAGGGGCAAAGAGAAAATACTTACGGCCTTGTCAGATAAGTTTAATGCATTCAAACTAAACAGCTAAAGAAATTAGTGTGAGCGTCCTAGCAGAAAAACAGACATAGCTATGAACAGGGTGTTCACAAAAGAAGGAACACAACCGACAAAAAATATGTCTCTAAAGTCTTCAACTCTCAGAGCAGCAGACCTTCAAACTAAACAATAAAGAGACACAGCTGCGTACAGGAATGATATCTCTGGAGTATGTGTGTCCAGACAAGAACACAGACAGTCATGTCATTAGGTATGAAATTAGCATTTTTGTCTTGTCTTGTTTTGTTTTTTTCCTTGGAGAACATGACACATGTGTAAGAATCTGTTCTCCTGGACTCCCAAGTCTCTAGTCTTTGGGAATTGTACTCAAAGCAGAGAGGGGGAACATATAGAAAAATACACATGTAAAAACATTCCTTTCATTACTGTTTATAATAAAGAAACATTCTTAACTGCCAAAAATCAAACTGACGATGAAGTAAAAACAAATCATGACATTTCACAGAATTGACTACAGGGCAACCACTAAAAACACTTTAGAAATAAAAACACTGGAGCTAGAAAGATGTCTCAGCTGTTAAGAGCACATACTGCTCTTCCAAAGAACTCATGCTCTGTTCTCACCTTGCCACACTGGGCAGTTCACAACTCGAGCTCCAGGGATCTAACGCTCCCTTCTGGCCTCAGGCGTGGGTTCCTGCGCATATATGCATATACCTCCCCCCAGACATAAAATTATAAAACAGTAAAATATTTAAAGGTGTAATTCTTGATATAGAAACACATTCATTATTTACTTATTCATTTATTCTTGGTTAAAAGTAGGCTGCAAAAATAACAAGAATATTATGATCCCATTTTTGTCCATTTATGTACACACCTATACTACATGCCATAATCTATACATAGAGCTTCAGGAAAACTCTTGAATATTAATATGTTAATAATGTTATTTTCCAGCAGTATGATGTTAATGGGTGAATTATTTCAATAACTTTAAATCTTCTCATTTCTTTCATGCTTTTTATTTATTACTAGTAAGACAGAAATATCTGGAAAAGACCCAGGAATCTCCCCCACCACATTTTTTTCCTCCACTGACTGATATATAAATGTCTCTCTGTGTTTATAAGCCATCAGATAAACAAAACCATCTGCAAGTCATTTTCTGGAGCAAGCCCATTTCTCAGTTTCAGGACAACCCAGAAGGAAAGCACAGGATGTGAAACAGAAAAAAAAAAAATAGAAAAAAAAAAAAGATCAGAAATTGGTCCTTCCCCAGCCACTTGGCTGTTGGCACCCTTCGCCAAGGGTAAACAGCTCAGGCTTCCCCAGGAAGGACTAGACAGTGGACTCTGCAAAATGCTGTAGGGCTTATAGGTGGCCGAAGTGCCCCAGAAGGAAACTAAGCAAGAGAGCCCCTGTCAGAGGATGCCACGTGTTACTCTACAGAGCACCTGCCTCCTCCTTCCAAGCACAGCCCTCTCCCAACGTCATAGCGGAGGGACCTTTTGCCTTTGTTGACTTAACAAAGTACAAAAATATAGACCTTGTGTTCTTTTCTTATGTGCATGTATGTGTGTCCTGAATGTATCCATGTACATATGGATATGTGTGGGGGCATGAATGCTCATGTGTGTGGACGTCAGAGGACCACCTTGAGTGCTGTTCTTCAGTCACCAATCACCTTGTGTTTTGAGAGAGGGTCATCCACTGACCTGGAACTTCGCCGCGCAGCTAGGTTAGCTGGTTGGCGAGCTTGCCTGTCTTCCCTTCCCAGCTCTGGGAGGACAAGTATGCCACCTCACTCAGCTTTTGTGTGTAGGTCACAGTGATGCAACTTGCTTAGGTCCTTATGCTTGTTCAGCAAGTACTTTACCTACTCGGCTATGTCCCCAGGCCTGACCTTCTCTTATTCTTTAGTCTGAGTTCCACAGGGAAAACTAAGGTTGAAATTTGGAATATCCTGGACTCTTGTGGCTGCAGACTTCCTGTGAAAGTCTAATGAAAATTGAGAGCCTCCCCTCAGCACACACATCCAACACAACATCTTGTATCTACTTTCACGTAAGGTCCCCGAGCACACGTGGGTATGGCATGAACAACAAATCCTGTTAGCTTAAGTCCCTCAGTATAGAATTAACTCCCTGACAGTGTTCAGAAGCTACCAAGACTTGAGTGAAACCCAGCTCCTGTGTCCTCAACTGTCACAGCCCCCTCCAGTGGGCATTCCCATATGACCTTGAACCCTTCTTCCCC
>JADRCC010254985.1:0-19700 GCA_019843855.1 Hylomyscus alleni | reverse complement strand
CCCCCCCCCACACACACACACATACACTTTATGACTTGAAACTCTACTCCTTTAAACATTCAGAATGTGAATATACTTGGAGACCAGGCATTTAAAGAAGTAATTAAGGTAAAATGAGATCAGTTGTATGAACCCCAATCCAATATAATTGACTTTCTTATGAAGTACTTACTGTAAAACAGCCATAAAAGAAAGGCCACATGAGGAAGAAATAGATAGCCAATGAGAAGTCACAAAGAGACGCTTCAGAATCACTTCCTCTAGCACCATGGTCTTGGAATTGAAGCCTCCAGAATATAGAAGCTGAGTGTGTGTTTATGTAGCCACCCAGAAGTTGGGCTGTAGTCATGGCAGACTGGCAGTGAGTTCAACAGGGGCATTGCCTCAGAGAATAGCACTGGACTAATGCAAAGAGGATAACATCAGCTAAACGTCTACAGGAATTGCTCCGTCACATCCCAGGATCCTGAGCGTTTTCCCATCCCTGTGCCTAGTGATAGGACTCACCTATGTCTCCAACAATGTTTTGATTTGTTTTCATTTCCCTTGTAATTATTGTAAATGAAATTTCACTTTATTCTATGGTTTATATATGTAGTACATGTCTGTTGTGACAACACGTGCATATACTCTAACAGTACTGAGAAATAATAGTAAATAGGTAACAGCTTCTTACTCCCCAGTACGTTTTTATGTTTCCTGCTGTCACTAGATTTAGGTTTATATGTCAGCAATCATCGTATGTGCAAATGTGCACAGTTTTACTTCATTCCAGCGTGTCTTCTTTTGTTTCTATTTTATTTACCTTTCTGTGGCTCATATATTATTCTAACTAAAGCGATTTAAGGGAAAAATTGTGTTTTGTTTTGTTTTGTTTTGTTTTTGGCCCCTAGTCCCAGGGAAATGCAGTTTATTATGGGGGAATGTGCAGAATTCATGGTGGATGGAGCAAGAGACTGACTTCTCACATTCCTTTGACATTCAGGAATCAGAGAATGAAGAAAAAATATGATTGAGCCATAACCCTCAACATCCATTCCCAAGAGTCCCCTTTCTCCAATGAGGCTCAGTATATAAAGTTTCTACAAACTACCTAAAGAGTGTCATGAGTTTGGGTTCAAGCACGCAGTCTTAAAGGAGGTGGGAGAAAATTCATATTTAAACCACAATAATACATTTCTATGTTCCTTGATTTAAGAACCCAGTGGTTCCATGGTGAGCTGAATAAGGATGGTGACAGTAGCCCTGCCTCAACCTTTGTCTAAAACCTTAGGTCTCTACAGTCAGTGTAATGGTTTCTGTGAAGAATCTCTGTGTAGATGTTTGTAAGCAAGTTAACAGCTTTCCCATTTGCTTGTTTACTCAGTTTTCAAGTGGCCATGTTTGGATTGTGTAAAGCACTTCTGTACTAATTGATGTTATTATACAAATTCTCTTCAGCCTTTTTACATATTGGATTTTATTGATTATTATTTGAATGTTAAATTAGCTCTGCACAATAGAATAAATCCCACTTTATCTTGGTGTATTATTTCTTACATATTACTGGGTTTGTTGTTATGCTGAGAATTTCTGCATGTTCAAGGAATATTGATTGTAATTGCAAATGTCAAGATTGCTTATTTAGTTAGTTATTTGTTCATTCATTCACTCATCCATTCACTCATTATGTAGAAAAGTAGGAAACCATAGCTCAGCAGTTTAAAGAAAGTAAAACTCTAGCAGAACATTTACATTGGATCCCAGGAACCAGATTGAATGGCTCTCAACAACCTGTAACTCCAGTGTTAGGGCATCTTCTGGCCTTTGAGGGCATCAGCATTCACATGTGTGCATGTAAACACGAACACACACATAATTATATGCTGTAAACAGCATCTTAATTTTTATTTTTTATTTTTATTAAACTGATAAAATTTTATTATAAAGTATACAGCTCAGTGTTGACATTTTTTTAAGTCATCAAAATAATTTTTAATAGTTAAATGCCTCAATATACATGTTTTCTTCTGAAGCTAAAAGTAATATGCACTCAACCAATTTTTAAAATCAGTTTGGAATATTAAGCATGATAGAAGTAGAAAAAAAATCTCTTTTGAAATCCTCTATGAAAGGAAATAGTGACAAGTTCCTGATTAGACAGAAGTCTTTTCATATCCAAGGGAGAATATGCAGAATAACTTAGCTTCATAGAATGAATTGGGTAATGTTTCTTCTGATTCTATTTTGTGGAATAGTTTGAAGAGTATTGGTATTAGGACTTATTTGAGGGTCTGATAGAATTCTGCACTAAATCCATCTGGTCCTGGGCTTTTTTTGGTTGAAAGTATTTTAATGGCTGCTTCTAATCCTTTAGGAGTTATGGGACTTGTTTAGACTCCTTCTCTGATCCTGATTTAACTTTGGTATTTGATATCTGTCTAGAAAATTGTCCATTTCATCCAGATTAACCAGTTTTGTTGAATATATGCTTTCGTAGTAGGATCTAATGATTTTTCTGAATTTCCTCAGTTTCTATTGTTATATCTCCCCTTTTACTTCTGATTTTGTTTAATTTGGATCTGTCTCTGTGCCCTCTGGTTAGTCTACCTAAAGGTTTATCGATCTTGTTGATTTTCTCAGAGAACCAACTTCTGGTTTGGTTGATTCTTTGTATAGTTTTTTTTTTTTAAAAAAATTCTGTTTGGTTGATTTTATCCCTGTGTTTGATTATATCCTGCTGTATACACCTCTTGGGTGTATTTGCTTCTTTTTGTTCTAGAGCTTTCAAGTGTGCTATTAAGCTGATAATATATGCTCTTCCTAGTTTCTTTTTGGAGACACTAAGCTATGAGTTTTCTTCTAAGCACTGCTTTCATTGTGTGCCGTAAGTTTCGTATGATGTGCCTTCATATTCATTAAATTCTAAAAAGTCTTTATTTTTTACTTTATTTTTTCCTTGACCAAGTTATCATTGAGTAGAGCATTGTTCAGCTTCCATGTGTATGTGGGCTTTCTGTTGTTTTTCTTCCTATTGAAGACCAGCATTATTCTGTGGTGATCTGATAAAATGCATGGGATTATTTCAATCATCTTTGTATCCGTTAAGGTCTGTTTTGTGACCAACTATATGGTCAGTTTTGGAGAAGGTACCATAAGGTGCTGAGAAGAAGGTATATTATTTTGTTTTAGGATGAAATGTTCTATAGATAATTTTAAATCCATTGGGTCCATAACTTCAGTTAGTTTCAATATGTCTCTGTTTAGTTTGTGCTTCCCATAATTTGTTCATTGATGAGAGTAGGGTGTTGAAGTCTTCCATCATTATTGTGTGAGGTGCAATGTATGCTTTGAACTTTAGTAGAGTTTCTTTTCTGAATGTAGGTGCCCTTGCATTAGTAGCATAGATGTTCAGAATTGAGAGTTCTTTTTGGTACATTTTTTCCTTTGATGAGAATGAGGAGTCCTTCCATATCCTTTTTGATAACTTTTGGTGGAAGTCAGTTTTATTCAATATTAGAATGGCTACTCCAGCTTGTTTCTTGAGACCATTTACTTGGAAAACTGTTTTCCAGCCCTTTACTCTGAGGTAGTGTCTGTCTTTGACACTGAGGTGCATTTCTGTACACAGCAATATTTACATATCCAGTATGATTGTCTTTTTATTGGGGAACTGAGTCCATTGATGTAAAGAGATATTAAGGAATAGTGATTGGTTTTGTTGTTGTTGTTGTTGTTGTTGTTGTTTTGGTTTGTTTTTTTTTTGGGTTTTTTTTTTTTGGTTTTTCGAGACAGAGTTTCTCTGTGTAGCCCTGGCTGTCCTGGAACTCACTCTGTAGACCAGGCTGGCCTCGAACTCAGAAATCCCCCTGCCTCTGCCTCCCAAGTGCTGGGATTAAAGGCGAGTGCCACCACCGCCCGGCAGGAATAGGGATTGTTGTTCTCCGTCATTTTTGATGTTATGTTTATGTTTGTATGCTTTCTTTTGGGTTTGTTGAAAGAAGATTATTTTCTTGCTTTTTCTAGGATGTAGATTCCTCCTTTTATTGGCATTTTCCATCTACTATTTTTTCCTAGGGCAGGATTCGTGGAAAGATATTGTTTAAATTGATCTCTTTTTTTTTTATTATTTTTGTCATGGGATATCTGGGTTTCTCCATCTATGGAAATTGAGAGTTTTGCTGGGTATAATATCCTGGGCTGGCATTTTTGTTCTTTTAGTGTCCATATGACATCTGAACTCCTAGCTAGCTTTCCTAGTCTTTGGTGAGAGGTCTGGTGTAATACTTATTGGTCTGCCATTATATGTTACTTGACCTTTTTCCCTTACTGCTTTTAGTATTCTTTCTTTGCTTTGTGCATTTGACACTTTGACTATTATGTGATGAGAGGAATTATTTTTCTGGTCCAAACTATTTGGAGTTCTATAGGTCTCTTATATGTTTATATGCATCTCTTTCTATAGGTTAAGCAATTTTCTTCTATATATTTGCTGAAGATATTTACTGGCCCTTTAAGTTGGGAATATTCACTTTCTTCTATACCTACTATCCTTAGGTTTGGTATTCTCATTGTGTCCTGGATTTCCTGGATGTTTTGGGTTAGGAGCTTTATGCATTTTGCATTTTCTTTAGTATTAATCAGATTTGATAGCACCATCCTAGAGTCCTAACATATGTCAGGTTCAAGGATAAGGACCAGAAGTTCAAGGTCATCATTAGCTACATAGTGACTTGAATTACAGCCTAGGTTCTATAAGACCCCATTTAAAACATCAAAATTCAACATCAATAATGACAACAACAGAGAGTCATGTCAATAAGTACAAAGCCAGTGTCCTAGCTCAACAGAAGTGCAGTTTGCAATGATGGGTAGAATTAAAACCAAATTTTCATTTTCATCTAAAGATGATATAAATTAATTATTTTAACAGTAACTACACATTTTTCTTGACCTTTACATAAATTAAATCCTAAGCAGATATTATAATATTGCCATAAAAATTATAGGTTTAAAATTATGTCTGGTATCATCTAGTAAATCATAGAAATTTAAAAAAAAATGAGGACTTTGAAATAGAACTTTAATGTTTCATGATTCAGAAATACTATTAGTAGGTGAAATGAAGAATTCTAGGAAATAGAAACACGATCATAGCATCAATATTTAATAGTAGCAGATTATTCAACCTTTTTACAATTTATAACAAATTCTTATTAAAGCTCTTTAGAATGACAAAATCCTCTACATTTTAGAACTCTGCAAACATAAAAACAATTTAAATATGAATAGAAAAATTTGTTTTGTGAACTCATCATATAAATGTCGATATGACTTTGGTCACTCCTGACAGTAATAGAATGAGTTTCTAGACACTATTGTGCCATGCTATAAATTTGTTGTCCCTTCACCAACATGAGAAAACCACTGATCTCTGTTCTGCCTCACTATGGAAAAATCCTATAAAGAGTATCCATTTAATTGACATTGCATTGGCTTTTTGTGCCTGACTTCTTTCACTTAGCACAGTGCTTAAATGCCCAGCCCAGCACTTATCAGTGGATAATTTTTCTTTCTGTTGAATAATGTTCAATGTTATGTAAATAGAACATTCTTTAGTATTTATGATTAAATTTATGACATCTTAACAAATAAATCACATTGGAAAGCATCATGTATGTAAAATTTTCTCCAAAGTGAATAATTATCTGAAGATTTTGTGTTTTATTGCCCATTCTTCTTTTAAAATTCTTTTCCATGTATGTGTAGATTTTTTTTCCCATCTGTGTTCAGTGCACATGCAGGAGGCACAAGGTTGACATCCACTGTCTTCCTTGACAACTCTCCATCTACATACTGAAGCAGGGTCTCTCACTTGAATCCAGGCACGTTGTTTTGTATAGTCTAGCTTATCATCTTGCCCTGTCTCCACCTTCCTTGCACTGAGATTATATGTAGGTTGCTAAACCTGGCAAGGATGTACCAGGGTTCTGGAGATCTCAGCTCAGGTCCATAAAACTGTTACACTGCTATACCAGCAGAGAGTCTTCTCCCCACCGCTGAGTGTGCATCTTTTGTTAAGTTTATATTAATTTTGACAGTGTATCTATAAATTTAATGCATGTTATTATGCCAAATCAAAGATTTTATTTATATTGTTGAACTTTCTATTGTATATAATCATACTGTGTGTATGGCTTAAATCACTATGCAGTTAGAACCAAAAGTGGATGTTAAATTTAAAATCTATTCTACATCAAGTCCACATATTATCTAAACTGACAAAATATTTCAGAAAGTGTTATGCATAGTGTAATTATATTTCATAATCCATCTCCTCTGTATGTACGGGTGGGTTTGCTCTCAGACCCAGCAAACCATCAGTATTAACAACTTCTGTGTAGATTAATTAGAGGCTATGGCATTTACATCTGCAATTTTACTTTTCCTTTTGATAAACATAAATTAGTGATTTCTACATTGCCAGAAAATAGTCTTTTCATTGTACTCATATTTTCCATAGTAATTCCTTACACTTACATTAATTATTTTCCAAAAATCATTTAATAATTGGCTGATGCCCATAACAGCATAACATAGCTTACACCAGTAATTGCACCAGTAGAAGGCATCCATCAGCCACTGCAGCTGCATTGTCAGGCTGACTGCCTGATTCCTGCTCTCGGAAGATCAATTCCTGCCAAATGCTCTAACCACCTGTTCCTACAAGCTTCTCCCTCACATCTTCACATGTTCCCCCAGCCCTCTGCAGCCACCCACGGAAAGGGTCACCAGGCGGCTTTTCACCTGTGTAAGGGCAGCCCTAATCATCAAATCACACTTCATTTATTTAAAAGAAAATCTTAGAAATAAATAGCAGCTTATTGAGATACTTCAAACTGGAAAAAGGTGCCTTCCTTCTCTGCTAATTAATCTCTGACAACTCTCTGACAGTATCAGTTTGGATATAGTGGATTCATGTCAGGGTTGCCCATGGTCCCCTGTGATTTGGGCCTTAGCCAGGTTGAGCAGTCCAGAGGAAAAGTCTGACATCACCATACATCCGCTCCCCAAGCTGGGCACGGCCGGATAACTGTGACTTTCTATATAGAGAAAACTTTTTCAAATTTTCCAGCTACAGTGGCAGTCACGTTGGAGTTAATCTTCCCAGAGACAGCCTTCTTTTGTCTTCCTTCTAGTACATCTCAATTAAATTTCTAATTTTAAATATTTCTTTTTATGTGCCTCTGTGTCTGTGTGAGTGTATGACGTGGGGCATGGCGGATCGGCAGAAGCCAGAGAAAGGTGTTTGATCCTCCAGACTTGGACTTATAATAGCTGTGATGTGCTTCATCTGAGTGTTGCCAACAGAACTAGGGTCCTCTGCAAGTGCAGCAAGTGCTCTCAACTACTGAGCCATCTCTGCAGGTCAGGTCAACGTTTTTATACAACTTACAATTGATGTTTTAAGAGTTTGGAGCTGTTCGTGGAGTTCTTATAAGTACAATATGATATAACTTTGTGTATGTGTGTGTGTGTGTGCACGTGTGTGTGTCAGGTATGAACACCTAGTATGATACCACATGAAGTTTTTGCAGAATAACTAAATATGTTTTCAGATATGTCAGTACACAATGGAAAGTGAAGGTTTCTGTATTTCAGCGTTTTATTTGTTGAGAAAATTGTGGGTTTGTACACATGAAACGCACATTTTGAAAGGTATCAGTGAGCTAATCTGAGATGTTTGAGAAATGATGAGATATTGTCTCTGATCAGATTAGATTTTTTTCTCATGTAATTAATACCTAAGCCTATTGTCCCTATGTATGCCCCTCTCCTTGTGTGTGTGTGTGTGTGTGTGTGTGTGTGTGTTTTCTGTCTTTTCTGTGTAGATGTATGTAGAGGCTATAGGACAACCTTGGGTGCTCTCTTTTGGGAGCTATCCATCTTGCTTTTTGAGACAAGGTCCCTTGCTTTTACCAGAGGCTCACTGACTTAGCTTGGCTGACTGGTGAGTGTGTCTCGGGGTTCCTGCTCTTCCATGTCTGTTTTCTCTGACTATTTTTCCTACTTTGGGGGCCCCTTTCCCCCTACATGTTTGTCTCTTCCAGCCATGATATAAGAGTTTATGCCTAGACTTATTGGAACTTGTTAGGGCATGTGTTGTTGCTATCCCTGGGAGATTTGCTCATTTCTGAAGGAGTAGCAGAAGAGGGGTGGTAGACAGAGGGTTGGGAGGACTGGAAAGGGTAGAACTATAGTCAGGTTGTAATACAGGAAATAAGAATAAATAAAACTAAATAAAAATCAAACAAGAACAACAAACAAGAAAATAAACTCAAGTGTGAGCTCTTACACCTGGTTTTTTACACAGGATCTGGTTATTGAAATCGGGTCCTCATCTTCATGCTTGAATTGGAAGCTCTTAACTAACTGAATTGTCTCCCAAACCCTGATTTTTAATTGTTCTTTTTCTTTTATTTTCAGTCAAACTGTATGCATCTTACCCGATCACTACTAGCAGCAAGCTCTGTTCAAAAAATTTACATTTTGTTCCTAAATTATTACTAACTACATTTCTCCCTTTTGTATTTGATGCTTAATTTTGAAGCTTAGAATTGTAGAAAACTAAGGGATATTTCTTAAACAAATGAATTCCATGAGTTAGAATCCAATGACTCACTCATATTGGAAGATATGCTGAGATTAGATAGAAATCAGTATCTGAAGTCTAGCATGTATAATGTTCTTTCTATGCGCCTTCTCCATGTAAGAGAAAGCAGGGATGCAACCTTTACAGGTTGTGAGACATATTGTTTTCACTGTATGCAAGAACATTTAGGATCTAATAAGTGGGTCCAGAGTTGGTAGTTAAGCGTGATTGCCACTTTTGCAGAAGACCTGAATTTTATTCCTAATCCCCACAACAGACAGCTCAAAACTGCCTGTAACTCCAGTTTCTGGGGCTCTGAAACCAACTCTATTCTGTTGTCATTTGTATGCCAATAGTGAGTCTAAAGTCCTGCAAGGGCACACACACAACACACACAGTTGAAAAAAGTATTGATCAAATATTTTGCTCTTCTTCGAATGTAAATTAGAATCTCTTTGCTGATAACGACTGTTTTCTGGGCTTACTTGAACCATAAACACCTAATGATGCTTTTAGAGGCAGAAATCCAAGGCGAGTGAAACAAATCTAAATTGTATAAGAGTTATGACTAGAAATTTGCTTGATTTCTATCAATGTATTCATTAGAGACCTCCATGTTGAAATTCTTGTCTCATGTAGTAAGCTCACCATACAGATGCAGTCAGGAAGACTGACACACATAGATGAGATGGTTGGAAAAGACTTGGGAGAGTTGTGGACACAGGTCTCACTGCTGATCTGGGCAAAGGCGTCCATGTGAGCTGCCTCTCAAAATGATCTTGTATAGGCTCCATTCTATATGTCACATCACAAGCATCTTTCTATTGCTGAGCAGCAGAGTTGTCTCATTTTTCACACTATGAAACTGTAACCTCCAGTCTTTTCTGTTGGCCTTAGTTTCTGAGACATTCAGGACTATACTAGTTGCCTTTCTTCAAAGACTGTACAAGACCTTGATGTGTACAAATGGCTCAAAAGTTTGTGGTGTGTGTGTGTGTGTAAACATTGTGCAATAATACCATAATCCTGCTATTAATATTATCTATGTCAAACAATAGAAGAATAGTCAAAATGAAATCTGTTTTAGATCTGTCTATATTGGAACTGGTGCCAAGAAAGAAGGGAAACTAATGAAGACATAACCAGGTGCCACCAAGCTAATTAACATGCAGCATCTTTTCTGGAGAAGGAAATTTAACTTCATTACCCTTGGGTCCTAATTTAAGGATGAACTCAATCACACTGCCTACGGGTGGAATGAAGTGGATAATATCTTGCAGGCTCTTGATAGATATGCAGACAACAGTTGTGTGACTTGTAAATTTTGTTTATTTAAATGGTAAAGTTAACTGGTTTCTTTTTAACTACACGTTTCACAGAATTGACTAAACTGACACTTTCTTTGGTGGATTTCACATGGAAGTGTAAAATACTTTCCTGGGAAGTCATGTTATCAGAATATTAACACAAAGTAGGTATATTATTTTACTCATTTATAGTTCAAAGAATAAAATTTAAAGATTCAAACAGCAAGGAATACTTATTTTACCCTAAAAATATAGAATCGTATTGTGTTATTGCAAGAGTTCTGTTTGTATGTATATGTATCTGTGCATATGGAAGCCAAAGGTAGGTGTCCTTTTAGGTAACTTTCCATGTTATTTTTTCTTGAAGTAAACTTTCTTACTGAACAAAGCACAATGATTTAACTAATCTGGATAGTTACAATCTGTAAGGCTACTCTCTCTTCCCACTATGTGAATATATTATAGGTACATATTGCTGGGCCTGACCTTTCACATATATGATGGAGATATGAACTCAGGACTCCATGTTTATGACTCTTCCTGCCTCCCAGGAATTATCAGCCAATATTGGTCTGCAAGAGCAAAGGGAACAGAGAGACTTTGGAAGCCCTGAGAGTAAGTATGGAAAGGATGATATGGGGCCTAGCTGTGGTGAGAAAGATTACATTTACTTGGACTGATTCAAGACTTATATAGTTTTCAGGACTAGTGGTAAGAACATCCAGAAAGGAAAAAAGGTAATTGGTTAAAAGTTTAAGGTAATGAAATGCCTCTGTAGTATGAGAAAGCATTTCAGGAATCTCAGGTACTAGCTAACCTAACTAAGCCAATGTGACATTCTACAGTAGAAGCATGTGTAGATTTCTCAACTCCCCTGATAAGGTCAGAGAAAGGGGAATCCTGCTAATGAAGGGAGTCCTCCATATTACCTTGAGCTCAAAAGGCCATTGGGACAATGGTAGACCTAGACTTTAATTAACAGAGCAACACATGCGTGTTTGGAAAACATGTTACTACTAACGGACCTGTCACCACAGTAAATACATTATACCTAATTGTTTTACCTTACTAACTATGTATACTGAAGTAAATAATTAACTCTTCCTTAGTTTGCATTTTGTAAATATAGGCAAAGAGTATCACTATTCTGTCATAATCCCAGGACAGTTCATAGAGCAATATGTGTTTGCATTTATACTCTACTTCCTGAAAACAAAAGAAAAACATATATCTGCTGTTCGTATCAGCTGGGCTCATTTTGTTACTACTCCAACTGCTGGTTCGATTTTCCCTATACCATAATCCCAATCTGATGGACTCCCCCTACTGTGCTTCTATAAGTCAGAATTTGTTTATTTAGATGTTTGTTACTCATTTAAAGTAATGCTTGGCAAGACTGAGCAATTGCTAATGCTAAGTAATGTGGGAATTAATGCAAAAAGAGACCTCAGCTTGGTTGGGATCCCTGAAGAACTGGTGTTTGGGTATGGTGGAAGAAGGATTCAGAGTTAGTGATGGATGCAAATCTGTAATCTTCTAGAGATAGCTTTCTTTTGCAGACCAAAGCCATTTTTTTTTTTTTGCACAAGATACCTCCTTATAACTTGCATAACAGTAAATGATTTTCTTCAGGTTTCCTTTTGATCATTTGATGAGTTAGCATTTTCTGACCTTAGTTCCTTGACTTTTAGGAAATAGAAAATGAAATAGCAGACAAGTACTTTTTTTTTTTTTTTGCACAGCAAGTCCTATGAAGTTTGGTTGGCATAGCACTTGCCAAGTCTAGAGAGAGAGGCTATTTTTATGGGAGAAAGTTAGCTTTAAATATAATACTTTTTACAATATTTTGCAATTTACCAAGTTCTTGTTTATGCAGATGAAAACAGCATTGAAGCTCATTTTTATACTTCTTACTTACCTCAATATATTCATTTTTTGTGATAAAAGTTTTTTTCTTTTTTTTTCTTGGATATTTTCTTTATATGATATCTTCTTTCCCAGCTTCCACCCAAGGGAGAAAAAACAAAAAAAACAAAAACCTGTTCCCTCCCCTCTCTCCCTGCTCATCAACCCACTTCCTCCTACTTCCTGATTATTCTTTGAACTTTTTTCTTTTTATCTCAGCAATTCCAAGGCTTATTATTGGAATGTATTAAACGATTCCAGAAAGTGGGAATATCACTTTTGTTCATTCCAATGCCCAACCTCTAATGGGATTACACATGAGTATACCTCCTTTAGGGAGTCGAATATTTGGATCAAATCTAATTATTGATGGCTTATGTGGAGGAGACAATCATTTTACCACTAATATTACATAACCATGTATCTGGGCTTTGTTTTTATAACTATTCCTTTCTCCTTAATGATCTCAGTCCTTCCACTATTGACCAAATCATGCTACCTGTAATATTGTTCTGACTAAGCTGACTTCTTAATGCAGCTGCCTCAGTTTTCAGCTCTGTAAAATCTCTCATATGATTCACATCACATCCTTCTATTTTGCATAATTGGGAAATCCTGTAAAGAAGAGTTGTCCCACTGAAAGCATTCTTGAAGTCCTATTTTCAGAGTTCTCTCCCACAGCCTTAATGGCTGTCCTGCAGGTCATGGTGTAATCAGTTTGCTGAGGGACAGCAGGCACTTTCTCATGCCAGGATTATGTTGTTTGTGATTGTCATGGAGTCATTGACCTTGGCAGGGAAAAAGGTCCCAGAAGGAGGAACAGGATGTGAACTATACACTATTGTGCAAACTATCTTAATTCCTACCTTAGCCCTATAGCACTCGAAGAGACCCATGTCTTGCTGGCTCTGGAACCGTGTCACATTGTCCCTTAAGTGATCATGATCCACTCGGCAGTCCATAGCTTTTGCCTCAAAGGGAACAAGTAATTATTTATTCTGGAGCCAAATTAGAGTGACCGTAGCCCTAGAAACAGGGAGCTATGTTAACTCAGATTTACCATTCACATGTATCATCAGAATCATGAAGTTTATACTAACAGAACAAGTAATGTCATAAATCAAGATATTTTAAAAATTCACCCTTTGAAAGAGCATTAATGGTGTTACAATAAGATGGGAGCATGCCTCTCAAAAGTTGTTTAATGGCATTTGTATATTTGGGGTTAGTGGAAGATAGTCTTGGGTCTGTTAATAGACCCAAGAATATGAATATCTATTAGTCAAATACTAGGTCTAGTATGATTGTCGTCAAGAAATGTTTGCTTTAGGGAGCTAAACTAGCCCAAAATAAGAAACTAGGCTCTAGCATCTGCAACATTTTAACCTTTCTACTTCTTTAATATTCTAAATTTGTTAATCAGGCTTTGTAGTCACAGCTTCTAAGAATTCTCATCCTGTTATTTATAGTTTCACATGTATATGACATCAAATTAGATTAAAATTCTTTCATCATTTACAACATATGTTCTGTTTTCATATGTCTGCTTGTGTATGTGTTTATATATGCATATGTGTATAAACCTAATTCATAAACACTTTTATAAGGAAATGTGTAAAAGCTGCTTACCAACATCTGGTATGCCAACAACTATATGACAATAGTGAAAAACAGCACTTAAGACAACAATCATGTTTATTTTATCTGCAGACTAACCCGGGAATATGCATAACCAAAGGGGTGAAATATATTCACAACGAGGATTATAAGGTATTTGGAAATGTAACTGAGGACACAAAATAAAGGAAAACTACCCAAATTCATGAATGGAAAAATAATTTTGTCCAAATATTTATATAACCAAAGCCATCTACATAGTCTGTGAATATCAAAGAGGGAAAGAAATTTTAGTGAGGAACACTAATTTAAACCTCACACAGAAGCATAAAATAACTGAGAATGCCTTGAAGAAAAAGAATAAAATAGGAAGCACTTTACTAACTTCAAATAATAGTCTATCTTTATAGCAATTGAAACACCATAGCACTAGTTCACACAAAAACTGTAGCCTGAGGCCAGACAGTGGTGGCACACGCCTCTAATCCCAGCACTTGGGAGGCAGAGGCAGGCAGATCTCTGAGTTCAAGGCCAGTCTACAGAGTGAGTTTCAGGACAGCCAGGGCTACACAGAGAAACCCTGTCTCAAAAAAACAAAAAAACAAACAAAAAAAAAAAGAACCACCCACTGTTACTTGGTCTAACAGAGAAAGGAGCGTTAAGTACTGACACATTGTACATTCAACTGATTTCAAAAAATGCAAAGAGCAGGAACTGGGGAAAGAAAAGGGGAAAATTTAACTATACCCTTATATCTTATTATTATTTCAAATACCAACTTAAAATAATAAAGAGTCATAAATGTAAGGTATTCTTATCAACCCAAGGGTCATAATGACTGCCTCAAGCCAGATCTGACCACCTTTCATCAGTTAGCCAATTAAAGGAGCTGAATTAAAATGAGAAGCAGAAAGAGATTTGTTCAGTGTGGCCACATTAGAAAAAGGGACAGGAAGATTCGAGTAAAGCACAAGGCTCTTTCAGGGCCAGAAATATGCACATAACAGTGTGGTCCCACTTACCATTGTCTTAACCTTTTAGGAGCTTCATTCTCATGCTGTCAGGTGTTCTGACAAGTTGTCAGAACTGTATGAAGTCTCTTTCTTACAGATAAGTCTCACTCACTGTGCGGTGCCTTTCCTTTTACCTAGCATGGGATTTTTGTGGAGATTACTTTTTCATTGTGATAATCAGATTTCAAGACACAAGTATCCTTTTAAGATATTTTCATTTCTGCTAGGCTTATTACAATCTCCCCCAAGTAAAAATAGCTATTTCCAAATTTGTAGATGGAAGCTAAGTCCTAAAAAGAAGAGACAAGGACACTTGTACACTGTTGGTGGATATTTTCATTAGGTACAGCAGTAACGAAAAAGGCTATAATGTTCCTCTAAAATTAAAACATAGCATTGTCATGAATGTTAAGTTTGGATTTTTAGAAAAATAATTAAAAAATATATTGGTAAAACATCCATGTCATTGTATTCATTGCCACAATGTTTACAATAGTAAAAACGCAGAATTAACCTGATATTAATCGCCAAATGGAACACACACACACACAGACACACACACACACACGCGCACACATGATTGTGCACACATGTGCATAAACATTCACAAACAAACAGTCCCAACATATAGCAAGAATTACTTTCTTTCACGGAAGTTCTACCTAAATCACATTCCCATTAATCTTTACTAATTTCTATTTGGTATCTAGAATTTTCTGTATTGCATCTAGTACTCTCCATTTCTATCTTTAGCTTCCCTAGACCATGCCATTGCTTTAGAGAATCTCATTTCCCTTCCCAGTGACCACCCTCAACAGGTGGTTCACAAAAACCTGTAACTCCAGGTTCCAGCAATCTATCTCTTTTGGCATCGCTGTACACTCACATATTCATAAGTGTATGTTGTCAATGCCTTTTTCAAACACATTTTTTCTGTAGGAAATAATTATCTTAATCAAGTAATATTGGAAATGGGACAAATGATCTTATATTGCTTGTGGTTTCATCATGAGCATACATCAACAGTCAATATTTTTGGAATTTACTTAGTAATAATAAGTTAACAAGCTTCGAATATTTCATTTACTATAACTGTTCATTTACTATAACATTTGCAGGAAAAAATCTTCTAGAATTTTGGGCCAAATGTAAAGCAAGCTTTATTATATTAAATACTGACCAGGAGATGAACCTTGGTTAAGACCATTCTCTGGAATTTTCAAGCTGAGAATGGCCTTGAGTCATGTGCTGAAGAGATTTAAAAGGACAAACCTGTAGGCTACCATACTTTCCCATGAGGCTTTGTTACTTTTCTAAGAACTACAATTCCCTGCATTCCAAGATGTTACCTGGTTCCTGGGCAGGTGGCATTTCTAGGTTAAATTTTGATGTTGAATAACCGACCCTGCAGTTTTGTTTTTATTTCTCAGCTAGTTATTGGTAAGTATATATTTCTCAATGTGAATTATTAATACAGATTCTCTGATCAAGTCTGATATTTTCAAGAGTCATGTGAGTACTTAGGTTATAGAATGTGTATAAAAAGGCAAAAAGCCCTGCAAGGTTTCAAGATGCCTTGCTGAAAGAGAACTGATACCACTGGAAAGAGTTGTAATTATTGGTGGTAAAAGATACTAGGCCAGTTAGAGAGTGTCTTGGGTATGGTGAGAATTGTGCTGTAGGGTTTGCAGAGCAACCAGCCGAGCCATAGGTGTGGGATAACCTGCAGAAGCACAGGCCACATAATAGTTAGAATTTAAACCAGACTTTCAAATAGCCATGATAACTGCACAGGCTTTCCCCTTTGCCTTTCCTCTAGTGTAAATTAAGATGCCTGAGCCCAGCCATCTCCACCTTGCTGGTAGGGTCAAAACTGAAGTTATATTCCCAGGCCTCCGAACCAGCTCCTATCCTTCTACTTTACATGTTTCATGTTTGTGTGCTATCCAGTTTAACATATAAACATAGTACTTGCCTAGTATCTAAACTAAGCCACACAGGTCACAAATCATAAATGTACTACCTATCATTACTTAAGTTGACTATGTGCAGCTTGGCCATTTTGTTGTTCTCTTATAATTCTGAGTTCTGGGCCAGAAGTCCAGGAAAGGACCTGACTGAAAGAATTGAATTAAGGATCCTGAAACCAAGTGATCAAGATTAGGTTCAGTCACCAGTATTTACTTGCGTGTCCAACCATCTGCATCAAAATATGACTGATCAATGCTACAGCCCATCCTGCTCCCCCTTGCTTTGTGGTTCCAGCCTTTACAAATGATATATAATTTCTTTTTTGGCATCACAGTTTAGCATTCAAGTCTGTTCTGTGGCCCTGATAAATCAGGAGATTCTTGAATACACAAAATTTTGTGATCTCCTTAAATAACTTAATGAGATGAACATTCAAAGATACAGTGAGCTCCCTTACAAGCCAGCGCTATTGTCTCTAACTAGTCAATTTTTCAAATAAAGATCTTGGTTTGCTGGAACCTTGTTCCTGCATGAGTTGTTTTAGTTTTGTGAGTGCAACATTAATATTCCAGCTACTGGGAGCCTGATGGTAAATCTATATCGCCCTAAAAGTTTCTCACGGTCTAGAATCAAGCCACCCATGGGTTATTGGTGAATACACTCCCTCCTACTTTCTATCCTTTTGTTAGATTTACAGTTAGGTTTTTTTTTTTTTTTTTTTGTTTTTGTTTTTTGAGACAAGGTTTCTCTGTATACCCCTGGCTGTCCTGGAGCTCACTCTGTAGACCAGGCTGGCCTCGAACTCAGAAATCTGCCTGCCTCTGCCTCCTAAGTGCTGGGATTAAAGGTGTGTGCCACCACCGCCTGGCTTACAATTAGTTTTTTGTCTAGATATTTTATTCACTTCTGGAAGAGGAAACTTTCATTAAGTAGCTATCTCTATCATATTAACAAGTGTAATGGGGTAATTTCTTGGTGATTAATGTGGGTAGTGTCACCATTGGGCAGGTGAATCTGGGTTGTAGAAGAAACCAAGATGAGCAATCCATAGAGGAAAAAACCAGCAAACAGTATTCGTCCATGGCATATGCTTCAAATCTTACCTTCTTATCCCTGCTTCTTGTTCTCTTATTGGTTCCTTTTGATGACAAATGTTTAATGGAGAATGTAAGCCAAGTAAAGCCTCTACCTCAAGTCATCTTTGGTTCAGGTTGCTTTATCCTAGCAGCAGAGAAGCAAGCTAACACACTTGAGAATCAGAAATAGCCTGAGTATTTGAGGCCATCCTTCTTCCACTGTAAGTATCAACTCCCCACTTACCCTCACTGATTTGAACTTACTGTAAGAGCCTCTGCCAAACTGTCCACCTGCCTCTCTTCCTACAGCATTACTAACTTTTCTAATATACCTCTTACTCAAGAAGGCAACATGTTGCAGTATGTCTGTTAAACACATCTGAGTACTCATTATCAGTTGGAGCAGGGTTGGGTCCAAATGAATGAATGGATGAAATGAGAGATTTATAGTGGGAAGGCAAATCAAATGTATCACAGCAACCTGTGGAACCATGATGACAAAAAGCCATGAACAAAAATATGAGTTCTTTGCATTTCGGTCTCTTGGTACACACGTGTGGTAGCCTGCTGGTAACTTGATGGGGCCTACACTAGTCTAGCACATAGAATCCTCTTCTTGTAGCGCAGGTGCTGTATTAAGAAACTGAGACTTATATATATTTCTTGACAGTTAAACAGAGAAGGGAATGGAGCATGAATAGATAACAAAAATGATGACCTTTATAGTTAAACAGAGAAGGAAAGGGGCCATGACTAGATAACAAAAATGGTGATCTTTAAGGCTGATTGACTTATTTCTCACCATCATGACCTAAGATGAAAGCCTAGCAAGTTAAAGTGAATATTTCATGGGCATTTTTCTCCTTCTGCTAGGGAACTTCTGCCTATGGGGTTGTCTAACACATTCAAGGCTTTCAAATCAGGATACAAAAGTCTCCTTGTCTGTCTTTGTTCAAACTGATCAACCCTAAATTGGGGACATAAGATCTCAAAAACTGTTAAAACCACCAATCATAGAAGAGAGACTAGGCTATAACTTCCTGAGTCTATCCACCTCCCACTTGCTCTGTAGGGGATCATTCCTCTGAGTCTTACTGCTTTCCTGTGTTTCCTTGCCCCAGTAAACCATTCTTTATGAGTCGTTGTGAAGGGACCTTTTAATCTCATTTCATTTCTACTCAGAAGCTAGGTCCTAAACCATTTGATCCAACAGCAGACCACAAAGTCCAGAAACAAGACAATAAAATCCCCCACTCCAAGAACAGCTTAGAGATAGCCACAGGGATGAAAGATATCTTACCTCAGAATAGGCCATCTGTGCTGGACAGCCTACCCTGTGGTTAATAATTCGTGACACATGAATGCAACCCAAATAGGGCATTCCTGACATGCATTAATGAGGTCTTAGATCATCTAACTCTAACAATATAACAAAAGATTTATCTATAACAAGTGTAAGTTACTTTGAATCTGCAGATGGTCTACCAATCTGAGTTGTTCTGAGGCTAGAAGGTACATGTTTTAGTTTAGCACCTCATAGAAAAACATCATGGGCTAGGTAAAGTTCTATCTCTGTTCTACCTCTGCAAGAATTACATGGATATAAGTTAAAGAAGAAGAAGTGGAGCGAGGCCTGTCTCTGCTCTTTGTTCTCAGCACTTGTACAACTTTCAGAGTTCACAATCACACGGTAAAAAGTTCACTATAAGTTTACACATAAATTCAGGTCATAAATTAAGAATTTCATAACAGAGAATGTCTACATGCATATCCAGTAGGAGTCATCATTTGGCTAAACATTCATTCATTTGTTACTAGCTTTTCAGGTTCATGGATTGTTAAAAACCATAACTAAGTTGTCCTTAAAATTTTGTATAGATAAACCTAGCCCATAGCATAAATCCTTAGTTCCTTTCTTATGACTTTTGGTTAACATTTTCACAACCCCTTGAAATGTGCTTTAGGTCTTAGATGCCTGTTTACTGTGTCGGAAGCAATTAACTTGTGATACAGACTGACAGAGTCTTTATCACAGTTTGACATTAGAAAAGATTTAACAAACATTTCAGTCATAAAAGGGGCTCAAGTGTCTTTTTCTGGGTTGTCACCATTTTAATGTAGGCATTCTGGTTGTTGATACAGAATGAATGCTGTTTGTTCTTACTTTTTTTTTTTTTTT
>JADRCC010254983.1:0-15658 GCA_019843855.1 Hylomyscus alleni | reverse complement strand
CACACACACACACACACACACACACACACACACACACACACACATCAAGAGAGAGCATGTGATTATGGCTCTGAATGCTAAAGAAGTCATAGAGAGCAAGTAGTGGGCCGAGTTAGATCACAGATACCAGTTAGACCACCGGGTCTTACACAGCCCAGTAGTTCCCTAAGCAGCTAAACTCTCTGAGTTGTATCCCCAAGGTAGGTGTGGCAAAGGGTTAGTTAGCACCCTGAACCCCTGCCCAACAATCACTAAATCGCTATTGTCCACAAATAGTGAGGACTTCCTTCGTTCTGTGGCTGCCTTTGGCCCTCCTAGTCTCCACCCACTAAAGAATAGCTATCTGACTTGGAAGAAACTTTATTACATAAAACAGGCCAAAGATGTGGCTCTGTGGTAGACACTTGCCTATCCTGCCTGAGATGCCCAGGGTTCCATGCACAGCGCCAAAATAAAACAAAACCCAAAACATAAGGAAACACAACATACCCAGGACTGCATATTGTCCTTCCTGTTTGGATTTGTTGGTTCTGTAAGAGCACATCAAATCCTTGTTTAGGTGAAACTTAAAGTTAGCAGCACTTTCAGCTTTATTTGTCTATTTAAAGATTCTTTCCTTTTTAAAAAGATTTATTTTATGTAGGTGAGCACACTGTCACTCTCTTCAGATGTAGAAGAGGGCATTGGAATGTAGAAGAGGGCATCAGATCCCATTAGAGATGGTGGTTAGCCACCATGTCATTGCTGGAAATCAGGACCTCTGGAGGAGCAGTCCGTGCTCTTAACCACTGAGCCATCTCTCCAGCACCACCACTTCCAGCTTTATTTTATTTGAATGTGAATGTTTTCTGGGACTCCTCGAGTTCAACAAAAATATGGAATACTTTTCTGAGCAACTTTAGCTCCAAATTCTGAGGCCATTTTGACCATATCCAATTGGCCCCACGTTAGTGTATTCAGGCCACTATGGGTCATGAGGGATTATCTACAAAGAAATGCAAAATGTATCCCCTTCCAACTTGACCACTCCATAGAAATACAACTAGTTTAACTGTATCCCCTTCCACCTTGACCACTCCATAGAAATACAACTAGCTTAAGGGAAGATCAATGTTTACTGCCTCGCCGTTGTTTAAATATTTAATTTACATGCATCAGGTTTATTCACCTGAATACCTATGTTAGCTAAAGGAAAGTTGTTTTTCACCATGATTGGCAGCTCAGACCCAAGAAGAAGCATCCTTGCATACAAACACTGGGTCTCTAACATTAGGCCCACCTGACTGGAGGCCAGGGGGAAGAATGGCACTCACTTGCCAGCCCTGAACAGCCTGCTCTAGCTGTGTCTGCTTCCTGACTATGGTCCCCATGAAGATACCAGGATGCCCATCCAGGAGGCAAAGATCAGCTGGAGACCACTCAATACAAGTTCAAACACTTAGGAAAAGCATTAACCCCAAAGCCCACGTGGGCTGAAGATTAGATATAAAGGATAAATTATTTCTTCTCCAGCGTTGGTGAAATAAGCCAATTCAAACCAGACTAGATTATATTAAAAGCAGGTTTTTTGGTAGGCTGTTCTCTGGCAGGTGAGTTTGCTGGCCCGAGGAATGGAGGTCAGGGAAGTCACTATGGGAAGGGAGACTGAGAGGAGGGGAAGGGGAAGAAATAGAAAGAGTGTGTGTGTGCAGAGAGAGAAGGAAAGAAAGTGAGAGGGGGAGAGAGAAAGAGAGAGGGAGAGGGAGGGAGGGAGGAAGAAAGGGAGAGACGGGAAGGGAGGGGAGAGGGAGAGGGTATGTGTGTGGGAGGGGACCAAGATATCTGGATTACATAGGGAAGATACTCTGGAGAAAGGGCAGGCCCAGCCTCTGGGCTAGAAAGTTCAGGGTTGGGGCAGGGTATGCCAGGTAGGACTGAGGGATGTTGGGAGAACATGATGGCTAGGTCTGCTTTGATACATAAAATATGCACTTCGATCCCTTGTCTCAGAGCCAGATACCAAACAGTAAATTCCAAACAAAACAAATTTTAGCTTAATTGAGTTTTGCTTTGTTATCTTGCCTTTCAAGGGGAGGGCTATATGACTCACTGGGTGAAGGTGCTTAGTGCCAATCCTGGAAACTCAATTCCATCCCAGGACCCACAGGGTGGAACAAGGGAGAGAACCAGCTTTTCTGTAAATTCAGGTTCTTTCTCGTAGGCCTCTCAGGGCTGGAATTGTAAGTGTGCACTGCAAGGTCATCCTTGTGTGAGTGATTTTTAGCTCAGATCATTTGGCAAACAACAAACACGCTTATTTGCTCTGCCCAAAAACAGACACTCTAAAAGGGGCTTGCTGCCCCCGCCTCAGGCTTTCATCAATGGTGGGCAATGAAGAGGGGAGCTGGAGTCAACAGCACACAGAGCCACACTTGTCAAAGCTAGCATCTTGTTTAGCCTGTATGCATTGGACACTGGAATGGGCTTCACCATGACATTCTAGGCATGTCTGGTTTTCATTTTTTAATTTAATTTTATTTTGGATTTTTCACATAGGGTCTTACCATGTAGCCCTGACTGGCCTGGAACTCACTATAAGCTTAACTGGTGTTGAACTCGGAGAGATCCACCTGCCTCTGCTTCCTGAGTGCTGGGATTAAAGTCATGCAACACAGTATCTGGCTCAAAATGTATTTCAATATTCGTACACACACTTTACCTCCTCTTGTTCACGTCAACTGATAATCCTATATTTTTCCTTTTCTCAACTTGTACAGACAGATACAGGCGGTATTTACTTACTCTGTGGCTCAAAGGTTTCATTAAGCTTTTACTTACAGGAACATGGAGGTCATACCAGTGGCTACACTACTGAAGAGAATGTCTCTCCCTCCCCCAGCAACTATTAAGAATATATAAATCCTCTGGGAGGGAGGAGTGAGGCTCACAAGCTCCTCCCCTTCCCGTGACACGCTGTGGTTGGGCTCAGTTTCATGAGTTTAGATAGTCTCCTTTTGTCTGTTGTCAGTTTACTTTGTAGACCCAATTATGAAGCCTCCATGGGTAGAGGGACCCTCCTCTCTCTTGCAGGGAATAACCAGGGACAGTCACCCCACCCTCGATTCCATTTCTTCCAGACTACACCCCATACATATGCACAATGATCGTTTATCAATTTAAAACAGATTAATACCTTTAAAGTGTTGCCCAGTTGGATACCCTCCCTGCCCTGCATTTTCCTGTATGTTAACTTGGATGGATGTGGAGAGAAATCCCTCTGTCAATTTCTCTGTTACCAGACAGACACGGACTACAGCTGAACAAACACTTGACTCTGGGTTGTCCCTGATACTCATAGGCCTGAAATCACAGCAGCCAAAGGCTTTCATAAAGAATCTACTCTAAGAATAAGTCTCATCACTGAGACCAGATTATCATGACTCCATTTGGGGATGTTAATTCGGCCTGGTTCTAATTTACTCTCAATCAGGAAAGGCTCCAGAATGATTTCATTAGACAGGGCGGATCAAGGCAAGTAAGACAGTTAGTAAGCCAATTGGAAAGGGAACTGGCTGCCTGCCTCCACGTCTCTGTTTCAGGACAAGGTCTTGGTTTTATGTGGAGAACTTGTGCTAACTATTCCATAACCTCCCATTGCTGGAGCTTCAAGTCCGCATGCTACCTTCCTTCTTCCCTCTGGAATTAAAGTAGTGCAGAAATGGCCAGTAATTTAAGGGTAGGTGTCAGTCTGCTTCCATCACTGTGGCAAAAATGCTTGAGATGGTTAACATTCAAAAGGAAGAAAGGTTTTTGTTTCTTACTGGTTTCCACGCATTGCTGAAGTTTTGGTCTGTCATCAGTTGACTGTGGTTCAGACTCTGGTGGGGAAGCAGAGGAGGATGGTGTTCACCTCACCTTGAAGGCAGGAGCAAAGAGAGAAGTCAGAACCTCAGCACTGCTTCAAGGTCACACCCCAATGCCCTAATTCCTCCTTCAGAATTCAGCTTCTAAAGTTCCAATAGGTCCCTGGGCTGGTGACCAAGCAGTTAATAGCAACATGAACCTTTTTGCAGGACATTGATTCTGAGCCACAACAAATAAAATATTGAGGCAATAAATAATCCAATTATTTTATTTTGAATGTCAACTTGACACAAGCTGGAGTTTTCACAGAGAAAGGAGCCTCCCTTGAGGAAATGCCTCCATGAGATCCAGCTGTAAGGCATTTTCTCAATTAGTGATCAAGGGGGAGGGCCCAGCCAATTGTGGGCGGTGTCATCTCTGGGCTAGTAGTCCTGGGTTTTATAAGAAAGCAAGCTGAGCAAGCCAGGGGAAGCAAGCCAGTAAACAACACCCCTCCATGGCCTCTGCTTAGCTTCTGCCTCCTAGTTCCTGCCCTGTGTGTTGTTTCTGTCCCGACTTCCTTTAGTGATGGACAGCAATGTGGAAGTGTAAGCTCAATAAACTCTTTCCTCCCACTTCCTTCTTAGTCATGTTTTGTGCAGGAATACAAACCCTGACTAAGACACACACACACACACACACACACACACACACATACATATGCATACAGAAAAAAAGATGAGTAGATAGATAGATAGATAGGTTGACAGACACATGAATGTGTGGATGGACAGATAGTCATTGGGCGCTCAAGTTGGGCTGCCACAACTGTAAGAAGAAAACTGGGCCTGGAGACACAGCTCAGTAGTAATGTGTAGAACATAAATAAAGTTTCTTCTTTAGCAACAGTAATTATCTCATAAATTTATGAGAAAGAATGGCTGTTCTAACTGTATGGAAGTTCATGAGATTTAAAGTCTTTGGACCTGGCTAATCCCACTGTCCATTTTTTTTATTTGCAAGTTTTTTATAATAAAGCTTTATTTAAAGAGAGATGGATAAGCTGGGCAGTGGTGGCACACACTTTTAATCTCAGTACTTGGGAGGCAGAGGCAGGCAGATTTCTGAGCTGGAGGCCAGCCTGGTCTACAGAGTGAGTTCCAGGACAGACAGGGCTACACAGAGAAACCCTGTTTCAAAAAAACTAACAAAGCTGGGAGGTGGTGGCGCACGACTTTAATCCCAGCACTTGGGAGGCAGAGGCAGGTGCATTTCTGAGTTTGAGGCCAGCCTGGTCTATGTCTCGAAAAAACCAAAAAAGAAAAAGAAAAAAAAAAGAAAAAACTAACAAAACAAAACAAAATAAAACAAACAAACAAACAAAAGCTTATCACCAACTAGTTTAAATATGTTACAAATGCTGGACAAATTTAGAACCAGATTCCACCGAGAACAGACGTAGCCCAGAACTAACTGGGACATGCATGAAAGTCTACACGATAGCAATTGCCTTCTAGCAACTTCCATCCTGGAAAGGAATGGTCCCAGTGCCCACATCTTTCTAATTGTAAAGTAGGTACAAGACGAGAAAGGTGGCTGCATTGGCAAAGCACTTCCCCAAAGCGTACGGACCTGAGTGTGCATCCCCAGCATCCACATAAACACTGAGGGTAGCTAAGCACACATCATCCCACCCAAGATGGGAAAAGACAAGAGGATCCCTGCACCTGGCTAGCCAACTAGACCAGTCTAGGTGGACTGCAGGCTCCAGGTTCAGTGAGAGACTCTGCCCCTGGAGATGATGATGAAGATGATGAGGGTGGTGGTGGTGATGATGATGATGGCGATGGTGGTGATGATGATGATGATGGTGGTGGTGGTGGTGGTGGTGATGGTGGTGGTGGTGGTGGTGGTGGTGATGATGATGATGATGGCGATGGTGGTGATGACAGTGTGGAGAGTGATTGAGAAAGACACCTGAGGCTGACTCCTGCTCTCCAGCAGCACATGTACACATACGAATGTACATACTCGCATACACACAGTAATATTTAAATGGAAGGTAGATGAGATCAATGAGATTGCACATAAGGGTGGGGGGAAAGGCAATAGTAAAAGGGGCAAAATAAATACTTATTTATTTTAAGTAACTGACTTGTGAAAGGGCAGAGGCTGGAGGGTGTCCTTTCCAGGGCAGACGGTGGGCTGGAAACACCAGGGCCTACACTGCAGCTCTGAGGACAAATCTCTTTGCAGCACGCTGCTGCAGGGTTTGTTCTTTCTGCCTTCACTTGGGTAGAAGAGAATATCCGCATCATCCGGGACTATGTAGTTAGGAGAGCTGATTATAGATTATAGATTATTATGCTAGCCTAGCTATCCAATACCTTCATGACAGCACCCACATCAGTGTTTGGCTAAATAGCCCCAAAGGTGAGACCGTGGGGAGAATGCTCGAGACGGGCACAGAAAGCTCCATGGATGTCTAAAGCAAAGAGAAATCAAGGAAAGCTAAATGGTTAACCATCATCCCCGTGATAAAAGACAGAGACCTGATGAGTTTCTCACAAGAGCAAGAGAAAGTCACCTTCACCAGTAGTAGCCAAGCTCGTTCATTTACTGTGCAGGGTACCTTTTGCTCATCTCCTCTAAAAACAGTGGACCAGACATTGTTCGAGCCCTCATTTTGTAGGTGAGATGCTAGCCACAATGTTTTCAGTAACAGGGCTGGAGAGATGGTTCGGTAGTTAAGAGGACTGCCTGCTCTTGCAGAGGTCCTGGGTTTAGTTACAAGCACCAACCTGATGGCCCACAATTCTCTATAACCCTAGTTTGATGAGACCCAGTGCTTTTTTTATAACTTCTGAGAACACTAGGTACGCGTGTATTATATAGACATACATTCAAGGAAACATTCATATCCATGCAAAGATAAAATAAATAAATCTAAAATTAAAAAAAAATATTTCCAATATCATGTGCTGATGGAGGCAAGACTCCCATTTGGGCAGTTTCAAAGTTCTATGTTTTCCCCCATAAACTCATAACTCATACATTACCTGAAAAATAGTGTCTTAGTCACTGTTCTGTTACTGGGAGGAGATATCATGACCAAGGCAATTCATAAAAAGAAAGCATTTTATTGGGGGTTTTGCTTACAGTTTTAGAGGGTTTGTCTGTTATCATCATGGCTGAAATCGTGGTAGCAGACAGGCAGATACGGTGCTGAGGCAGTGGCTGAGAGCTTTACATCTTGGTCCAAAGGAAGCAGGCAAAGAGAGGTAGAGGCTGACTGTGTGCTTCTGAAACCTTAAAGCTCACCCCTAGCAACACACCTCCTCCAACAATAACACACCTACTCAGGTACAGCCACACACCCCAGTCATCACATCAGCTGGGGATTAAGCACCCAAATATATGAGCTGACAGGGATAGGAGGCACTCTGGCTCAAACCACCATCGATAGGTACCATTACTAATCCCATTTTACAGATGGGATACCAGAGGTCCACACTCACCGGGAACCTGGTTTATCTGATTCCAAA
This sequence comes from Hylomyscus alleni, assembly GCA_019843855.1. NCBI lineage: Eukaryota > Metazoa > Chordata > Mammalia > Rodentia > Muridae > Hylomyscus > Hylomyscus alleni. The sequence continues at coordinate 8,291 of JADRCC010254983.1, read as the reverse complement.
TTTGTATTCAGGGGAACCTTTGCAAGCAGCATGCTTGTACCACAGCTTCTAACATGAGGAGGCAGAACAGGGCTCTAGCTCACGTTCCAATTCAACCAAGAGGAGTGGGGCTTACACTGAAGATGTCAGAATTGTTGCTGGGACTAGGAAAGCAAATTCTCATTTATCCACCAGGGAAATGAACACACTATGGAGGGAAAAAGTCCTTGAGGACTTGGGTGACTTTATCCGTCTTGTGCCCGGGAACAGTTTTGCGGGACTGTTCTTAGCAAGGTCCTGTGTTCAATCCCCAGCAGAAGATAAGAAAGAGGCTGAGAGAGAGGTTGGGAAGGAAAATTAATCTCCCCCCCCCAAAAAAACCAGATGACGTTCTCATCCTTGAACCCAATGCGTATGTAGACTGAATTTGGTTATTGATTGGCAAGGATGAAAACACAGCACTTCCTCCCCACACAGAAGACAACATCAGAGTTGGAGCCTCTTAAATGAAAATATTTCCTTGGCTTTCTCTTAGTTACATATTTTTAGCAAAAATTAAATATACACTGTGAACCACGCCTCCAGTTCTTGATCTGGAATAGACTAATTCCAGTGTGACTTCAAAGGAACAGTCACAGGCTTCCCCTCCCCGGGCCATTTTGAAGCACTCCTGGGGCTGTTTAACCCTTTGTCTCAAAGTTACCTTTTCCTCTCAGAAACAGAGTAATTGAGAAATCTATACTCTTCTGTTCTTTTGAGGGCAGACTTTGAACTCATAAATCATTCTCTATCCATTGTCTTCCTTCCTCTAGACCTTCATGTGGTAGCCTGAGCCAACCTTTCCTCCTGTGGTCCTAACTGAAGACAAGGGGCAATGAGTTAGCTATGCTTCAACACTAGGCTCTGGAAAGGTAGCTCCGTCGGCAGTGTGCAATCATGAAGTCCTGAGTTCACGTACACAGAGCCCACCCAAAATGTAGCAAGGTGAGCCAGGCCTTTACTCCTAGCACTCAAGAGACAGAGGCAGATGGACCTCTGTGAGTTCAAGACCAACATGGTCTACAGAACTTAGTTCCATGACAGCCAGGGCTACATAGAGTTGAATAGTCAAAAACAAACCCGAACAAAACAAAGAACGCAGACAAGGTGACCTTGGGTCTGTAATCCCAGTGTGGGGAGGTGGAGACACTCGGATGCTGATCCTTGGGGATTGCTGGCATGTCTAGTGAATCACCAAGCTCCAGTTAGAGACCCCTGTCTCAGAAAAAATGTATGAGGTCAGCCATATGGCTCAGCAGGTAAAAATGCTTGCCACCAAGTCTGATGACCTGAGTTTGCTCCCTGGGTCCCACGTGGCAGAAGAGAATTGAGCTCTGCAAATCGTCTCTCTCTGACCTCTGACCTTTACATTCATGCTCTCTCATCCCTCCCCACAAAAACAAAACAAAACAAAAACAAAAACAAGCAAACAAATGTAAGCACAAAACCCGAGAACAACAAAACCAGGAGCTAGAGATGGCACAGCAGTTAGGACCCTCTGCTTCCCTTACAGAGGACCTGAGATCAGGTCCCAGGAACTCATAAGCACATAGGACTTCAGTTCTAGGAACTCAGTTGCATTCTTGTGGCCTCTTGAGACACTGCACATGCATTCAGTCCACACACTTACATTCAGGAGAACCACTCATAGACATAAAATAAAAATAAATAAATCTCAGAAACAAGAACAAACAAAATCATATATTGCTGGAGAGGTGGCTCAGCCATTAAGAGTCCTGGCTGCTTTTCAGGGGGCCTACATTCAGTTCCCTGCGCCTACAGGTACAGGTACCGTACAGACATGTGGTAAACATGTACACACATAGGCAAAGCATTCATGCATAATTGTAAATAAATACTAAAAAAATCCACCAAGATGGAGAGTGATTGACAAAGATATCCAATGTCTGTCTTCTGGCCTCCACATGTGTACCACACACATATGGGTGCATTTACACACACATACACACACACACACACATGAACACATATGTATGCATTAATACACGTTCCCCTAATCATATCTATCTCTATAATATCACAGCAATCACCCTCTCATAGTTTCAGGTAAACATAATATTGAAAACATATTCGGTCACCAGACCACAGACATTAGGCTTGCAACAGCATCCTCATCCTCTTTCCCCCAAAGAGGAATCTATGGTTATGTAACTATGACAACTTGCTCCTGTGTGCACAGGATGGAGCTGAGATCTAAGATGTAGTGGCTACCTGCACATACAGCTTGGGTCCTGAGGATCTATGTAACTCCCTCAAATCATGACCATGTTTTGTTTCCTTGTCTTGCTCTGTTCTGAAAAGTTCAGAGTGTGAGTTTATAGAGGTAGATGGAATAAAGAAGGGTCTCCAGAGGGGAATTCTGGGAACAAGTGGGTGGAAATGACATGACATAACCCCTGAATGACTCGGGGCACATGCCAGTCCAAAGGTGAGCCATGAGTTCACACCTGACAACAAGCTATAAAACAGAAGGGTGATGCTTGGGCAGCCATTCCCAAGCCCTCTGAGGACTCCGACAGGATTTATTAGATGTCACAAGCTTTATGTAAAATTATAGGCAGAGGAGAGATACTGAGTGGCCTCTTTCCGCCACAGAGACAAGAAAGGTGTAGGGTAGAAGAGAGGCTTGCTCTGATTCATGGAGCTTAGAGCGGCCACACAGAGGTAGCCACACAGAGGTCTCAGAAATAGGAGAGAGAGAGAGAGAGAGAGAGAGAGAGAGAGAGAGACAGAGAGACAGAGACAGAGACAGAGAGAGAGACACAGAGACAGAGAGAGGGAGGGAGGGAGGGAGGGAGGGAAGGAAGGAGGGAGAGAGACAGAGACAGAGAGACAGAGAGAGACAGAGACAGAGACAGAGAGAGAGAGGGAGGGAGGTAAGGAGGGAGGGAGGAAAGGAGGGAGAGAGACAGAGAGAGAGAGACAGAGAGAGAGAGAGAGAGAGCGCACACCTGCATGCATGTACACAAAAGCAAAAGTATAGAGATTTAAAATATCAATGAAACTGCTGGAGCCAAACATCAGATGAGAATGTATGCCGTGGCCACTCTGCATTAGTAAAACAGGCTTCAGCAGTATTCATGAAGCCCCAGGTCTCTGGTAACTTCTGTAAAAAATGCTCACATTGGTTTGAGCTCTTAAAGAACCTCCTGGATCCTTTAAGAAAGAATCAAGTGGCCTGGGTATGTAGCTGAGTTGGTAGAGCGCTGGTCACAGGTTTCATACTTAACATTGTATAAAACCACTCCTAGAGGAGCATGCCTACAGTCCTAGTGTAGCCAGGAAGATTAGAAGGCCAAGGTCAGCCTCCCATGCACAGTGAGTTCAAGGTCAGCATGGGCTGTATAAGACCTTGTTAGAAGAAAAACTTTAAAGGAAAGAAAGAGAGAAGATAGTGGCTGTGTGCTGCTGGGGTAGAACAGAGGGTACAAGTCTGTTGTCCTTTCCCTTGGCAAAGCTCCACTACGAAGCATGCAGAAGTCCGGGAAACAGAGCAGGATGGTCCAAACTACTGACCCACAGGGTAAGGAACAGAGCTAATAAACTCACTGCTGAGAGTGAGACTGGGGCAAACCTGGAACTTGGGGTGGAATAGGAGTAAAAAATGCCCAATTCTGCCAGCTCGAAGACAAAGACACAAGGGGAAGAGACACGAGCTGTAAAGCTTGCTATTGCAGATGATTTTGTGTTTTACAAGACTGTGTGCATGGCCCTAGCTCTGCAGCCTAAAAGGATGTTTATCACCTGAAAAGTCTTACCTATGGGGCTAGGGTGATGGCTCAACAGGTAAAGAGATTGTCTTCCCCCCACCCCCCAGCAGTATGAGGATTTGATTTTAAATCCCTGGGACCTATATATAGTTGGGTATAGTAGCTTAAACCTGCAGCCCTGTTATTCCAAATGGAGATGAAGAGTCTCTAGAAATTGACAGGTCAGCTCTCCTGACATACATAGAAGCAAGCAATAAGGAGACCCTGACAGAAGCAAAGTGAAGGTCAGGACGAACACTTTCACACAATGATAGGTGAAATCATCTACTACATATTCGAAATATCTGCAAGAACATATGATATACCTAACACATCTGATTTCAGGATATTCTACCGTCACTCAAGCTACGAACAGCAACTTACAGGTGGGTACAACCAGTGTGGTTGTCAAGATGACTAAGACCCTGAGGACTTTCTTGACTAAGTGGCCATTCCTGTTCCAAAAGGATGCCTCAGAGTAAACCTTTTTATTTCTTGGTTCACTATTTTTAAAACACTTGTAGAAATTGGGATTCCGATCATGTGATACCAAGTCATGCTATCACTTTAGCCAACAGCAGGGCAGGTGATGCTCAAATAAATATGCGACTTTTAAGAGCCTGGAGTGGGTTCCTTTTGGGTCTTTGCTTGCTATTCTGAAGCAAGTGTCTTTCTGGAGAAGATATATGTAGAAAAAGCTAAGACAGAGAGATGGCTCAGAGGTTAAGAGCACTGACTGCTCTTCCAGAGGTTCTGAGTTCAATTCCCAGCAACCACATGGTGGTTCACAACCATCCGTAATGAGAAACAAATAAAGAAGCCATGGGCTGGAGTGAGTGAGAACCCTGGGGTAACGGTTTGATGGGTGTATTCTTGTTCCCAAACTCCTTAAGATATTCACACTGAGGGAGGACAGCTTTCCCCAAGACAATTCTACTTCAATAAAATAGTTTTTGTGTGTCATTGTGCTTGATGGTGTTCTTCAACATAAATTGTGGGGAGTTATTTTAAATAAATGTGCTGTAAGTATTGAGGGGGATATTAACTCTGCCGTTTCTCTAAGGACTCCCTAAGCCAGATACGGGAAGTTTCTGTATTTTAAAGGCTGCGTCACAGCCGGTTAAGTAGCATTCTGCGGCACCGAGCAGTGTCCCCTTCAAAGTCTCAAGAACACTCGCATCATTGGTCTGAAGAACATCTGCGCCTTTTTAAGGCTTTATTGAAATCTGCCCGTTTTAAATGCACAATCCAGCGATGTGCAGTACAATTTGCATCTTCTTTGAAAAGTGATTATTCCGGGTCCACTTCTGCCAGGCCTGCATAGTCTTTCTGTCCATCTGTGTCATTGCCGCAGCTCCTAGGTTACACGTTTGTACAGAACCCTCGGTGCTCGCTTGCTGGTTCAACGCTGGTTCAAAGGCCTGCTTTCCCCCAGGCGTAGTTTAACAATATTTGGTCATTTCCTTTCTGCCTCCAGAACACTGATAATTCTACCCAGCTATCCTTTCTACCACTGCTCCCTCCTTATCAGAGGCCAACCATTTGCTGTTGAGTCTGCTGCCATCAGAGACCAAAATGGTATATCCTAGTAGCAGAGCATAACACATTTAATACGTTTTTCTCGTCTGCTTGGCAGCTGTACAACCTATCGGATATTTAAAGGGTCTGCGAAGTTTGTACCTTTGCATTGGCTTCTTAAGCGGCTTGCTGTGTGGTTTTGGAGCCAACAGATCTAATTTAGTGTCACTGAGATCCACTCTGGAAATAGAACTGTTACATTTTCGATTAACATATATTTAATCAGAAGCAAAGGGAAGGGGGAGGAGGAGAGGGGAGGAGTCAGAAGGATACAACTGCAGCTTCAGCAATCCCTTGTTTCCAGATCCTCCTGCAGATACCCGAATCCCTGGGTGCTCCAGGCTCTGTAGCTTGGGAGGATCCCACACACCCTTTGTTCTCTACTTCTACAGTGATTCTACTATTTGTGCAACGAGAATGTTTCGTACAAGTCATGTTGTACCACCTAGGGGATGAGGGCAGGGAAGAAAGCCTGTGCCAGTACACCAGAGACCCTGGGTGCCCCTGGAGCTGGAGGCACAGGTAGTTGTGAGCTGCCCCCTGTGGAATCCAGCTCAGGTCCTCTGTGAGCCAATGCTCTGAACTGCTGACCTATCCTTCCAGCCCCCAGCATCTTATTTTAGAATTCTTCAAGCTTGTGTTTCCTTGAATGAGAAATGTCCCCCCCCCCCATAGGCTCCCATATTTGAAAATTTGGTCCTCAATTGGTGGTGCTATCTGGGGACATTATGGAGTGTTACGATCTGAAGCCATACTGGGACCACTTTTGAGAGTTCGCAGCCTGGCTCTACGGTCAATTTGTTTCTGCGTCCTATGTGTACTGGCTGCTTTTGAGTGTCAACTTGATCCAAGCTGGAGTTATCACAGAGAAAGGAGCCTCATTTAAGGAAATGTCTCCATGAGATCCAGCTGTAAGACATTTTCTCAATTAGTTATCAAGGAAGGGAGGGCCCATGGTGGGTGGTGCCATCCCTGGGCTCGTAGTCTTGGGTTCTATAAGAAAGCAAGCTGAGCAAGCTAGGGGAAGCAAGCCAGTAAGTAACATCCCTCCATAGTCTCTGCATCAGCTTCTGCCTCCTGACCTGAGTGAGACCCAGTCCTGACTTCCATTGGTGATGAACAGCAATATAGAAATGTAAGCTGAATAAGCCCTTTCCTCCCCAACTTGCTTCTTGGTCATGATGTTTGTACAGGAATAGAAATGCTGACTAAGACACTCTGCGAGGTAAAAATGTGATCCTGTTCCTGATGCCATGCCTCTCCTATCATTAGGGACAGTTAGCCCTTTGGACCCTTAAACCAAAAGACACTCTTCTTCTTGTCACTGTTAGTCATGGCATTATTATAACATAAAAGTAACTGTTACAATGTGAAACACTTTCTCACAGAGTACTCCTTTTAGCCTGAGAAGAAATGTAATGAGACTTAGATCATAATGGGCCAAACTCCTAAAAGACAGACATGTCACCAAAGAAGATGGACAGGAAGTGAACAAGCATATGAAAAAGTGTTCCCACCACAAGCCACCAGGAAACACCTACTGAAACAACCAAGCAGCACTGCATGTCACTTAGAAGGGCCAGTATCAAACACTGATGGCACTGATGCTGGCAAGGCTGTGGAAGTCTTTCTTTTCTAGTGGAACACTATATGTCTCATTTTGACACTTCCTTACAAAATTCATTATACTCTTGTTATAGGATTCAGCAACCTACTCTTTGTTATTTACCTCATGTCTTAGTTAGGATTTTACTGCTGTGAACAGACACCATGACCAAGGCAAGTCTTATAATGGACAACATTTAATTGGGGCAGGCTTACAGGGTCAGAGGTTCAGTCCATTATCATCAAGGCAGGAACATGGCAGTATTCAGGCAGGCATGGTGCACGAGGAGCTAAGAATTCTACATCTTCATCTGAAGGCTGCTAGCTGAATACTTGCTTCCAGGCAGCTAGGATGAGGTTCTTAAAGCCCACACCCACAGTGACACACCTACTCCAACAAGGCCACACCTCGTGCCACTTCCTGGGCTGAGCATATACAAACCATCACACGCGACTAAGTCGAAAATCCATGTCAGCACATGAATACTTTTTAGTAGTTGTATTCATAGTTATCCAACTTAGAGACAACCAAGATGTCTGACCTGTGGTAGGTAAATCAACTCAGAGATGAGTTCAGAGAATGAGAATGTTACTCAGCAATAGAAAATGAGCTATCCAGCCTTGAAGACAGATGGAGGGATTTTAAAAGCATGTTATAAAACTAAGAAGATGATATGTTCTTTGATTTTGACAACATGATACTGTGGGAGAGCAAAACTGTGCTATAAAATCAATGGTTGCAAAGGCTGGGAAGGGTGGGGTGGAAGTAAGCAGAAACACAGGAGTTGGGACTTCTGTGGAGCCTGCTGGGGCCAGCACAAGATAGTGTTTACTGTGGACAGCAAGTTGGGATCCTAAAGTTAACTGTGGACGCTTGGTGATGAATCAGGGTAAGGTCAAGCGGGGGTGGGGGGGTGGGGGGGTGGGGGGGTGGGATATTGCGCATATGCCAACCCAGTGTTACATAAAGGAAACTTTGTAACAGTTTTAAAAAACTGAGGTTTTTAACTGAGTTAAAAACCTATCTCCATTTTTACGTGCTGGGACGTGGGCATACAACACTATGTGATTTATAGAGTGCTGTGAATCAAGGTCTGGGCCTCACACAGGATAACAAAGCACTGTGTTGCCCTGACTGAAAATATCCCCCATGGACTCTCCTGTTTGAATACCAGGTCTCCAGCTGCCAGCTGCCAGTGCTTCCTGGAGAGCTTTAGGAGGTGAGGCCTTCCTGGAGGAAGTGTCTAGCACTGACTTTAAAATCCTCCTTCCACTTCCAGTTCCCTCCTCTCTCCACTTCCTACTTCCTATTTCTTCGCA
>JADRCC010254978.1:0-46791 GCA_019843855.1 Hylomyscus alleni | reverse complement strand
AGAGAGAGAGAGAGAGAGAGAGAGAGAGAGAAAGAGAGAGAGAGAGAAGAGGGGGGAGGGAGGGGAGAGGAGGGAGGGAGAGAAGGGGAGATGGGGTGCAGGAAGGCTAGGCGGAGGGAATGTTCAAAAGACAGTTGAGGAGTCCCCAGGGTGGGGGTGAGGTGGAGGTAATATTAGGTGTCTCAGGCAACTTGAAGTCTCTGAAAGAAACAACAGGCAAGGTAGGACCTGCACCCCACTGGATTTGGGTCTATCTGGATATTCGCTTATCTTATAGATACTCTTTTGTGAATATTCCTGTAAGTGATAAGAAACACATCTTATGTTGGTTTTAATTTTGGATTACTATAGAATATCTAAGTACAAAAATAGAGAAAATAATGCTGACCAGATATTTAAAATCCCCTTTGTCAAATATTAACATTTTTTGCTATGTTTACCTCTTTATTTTTTCTTCTTAAAGAAGTGAACATTATATAGATAACTGAAATGCCTTCAAGTCATTCTGTACTCCCAGCACCTAACTTCCTTCTCATCTGTCCTAATAGTCTACTGATGGCGTCCCTCATCCAGGCTTACTTTACATGATTCCTAATGCTGCTTTCTAGCCTAAGATAACTTTTGTCAAAATTAGGTTTGGTATTAAAGAAGAATATTCATAACTTTTTGGAAAAACAATTAACATACTCTCTTAGGGGGGTCCAGGGGGCATGGTGGAGGGGGGAGAAGGAAAATTAGAACAAATCACGGGGACACAAATGGACGGAAATGCGGCAATGATACTAAGAAACAGGCACACTAACTTTGAAGTTAACTGTTAAAAATACTACCTTATTCACAGTGAAATGTGGTCAGATTCTTCTTTCTGGGTGTTAAAAACCAGACATATAATACAATGGCTGATCAGCATAGCTTTCTCTCTAAGCATATTGGCCACTTAAGGTATGAACTCCTCTGCTCCTTGAACACAACTACCTCCTCTTCAGTAGTTTCTGCGTGTGTAGTCACAAGAGGCTTCATGTCCCACAGAATCATACCTGGTCATTGCTCCAAATGGGAAAGAAAGGAACACGGAAAGCTCTCAGATCTTCTTGAGAGATATTCCTAGTCATAGGGAGGAGACTAGCTGATGCCTATGACTCAAGTCGGACGTGCTGATACCCAGATGTCACCGAGTTTTGGACTTAAACTTTGGTTCTTATATTTCTAAGACATGTGTTTTCATGAGGAAAAACTGATCCATAAATTTCAAAACAAGTAATTTATTCTGAATAGACCCTTGAACTTAGAAGAAACACACTAAATACCATGAAATTTTCAAGTCTATTTGCAGATAATGTAGGGAATGAAGTTTGTTTTAAAAAGAACTACTCTTATGTAAATCTACCCAATGATAACTACAGGCCATAATTTTAAAGGTAAGAAGCCTTAGAGAAAATTTTGGAGTACTAGCTGATAGTGTTCTCACTATAAAGCAAAGTCGTGTTATATTGCCTTCTGAAGAGAAGAAGCTATATACACTACACCTGTCAAAATAGTGAAGAGACCATTCCCATCTGGTCTAGTTCCCCCATCCCTTCCAAGGGATCCTAGCACTTGTGCAGGCTCACCTTTGCAGTTCACCAAGTCCTCTGGCAGCTGGGAGGGCGGGGTTGTGCCTTAGAAAGTTCTGTTTTAAATTGAGATGAGTAAGGTCTTGGCTGTAAAAGAGGTTGGCAGGTAGATGTTCAAGGCTACAACAGGAGAGGTCTACTGAGCTAATGCGCTGTGATGCGACCTGGAGAAAAAAAGAATACACTTAATTAATTTTTCCCATTAATTATTGTCAATACATAGAAATGAGACATTCCCTTTTGGGAACTCCGGAACACCATGAATATTTCCTGTCCAAATACAAAGAGATGATGTATATATACACTTGGCACAAAACAACGTGCTACTGTAAAAACTGCACTAGAACATGCCTAAAGTAACCTAGCCCAGGGCTCTCAAGAGCACAGTGACCTTATTAGGTTCACTGATGTCACTAGTCTCTCCTGTAGGTAGTTTTAATCCGATATAAAAAAAAGAAACAATCAAGTAAGAGAATTATGAACAAACTAACACAAGAGTTTAAAGGAAATACACAATCATGCGCTAGACAGAAAGACAGATATGGAGTGTTATCTCACTGATTTCAGTGAGATAATTATATATTGATTGTGCTTTTGCACAAAACAAAAACTCTATCTAAATGATTATCCAGATATCCACTGCCTTCCTCGTTAAATAACTCCTACCAAGGCCAGGATCCCAGCACTACAAACCAAAATCCATGGTGGAGAGACAAAGTACACTGGGTAAACTCAGATGTTCTACAGGAATTACAATGTTGGTTTATAATGAAAGTGAAGAGATTTAGCCTACTTCAAATATCTTGGCTCTCTGACAGCAGATGTTGTAACATCATAGTTGTAAGCCTTTGTCTAACTTAGTTTTACTTTGCAAAAATGAATGAGTAAATGAATGAAGGAATATTTACTTTTTATACTTGATCAACCTGATGTACTTTTTTGTTACCAAGTTCTGCGCTCCCCCTGCCCCCGACCTAACCCAGAAGAAGCAGAACAGAGTCCTGGGAATGTGGCTCTGGGGCCCCAAGGGCACAGATTCTTATCTAAGTGCCACCAGATCATTGATCTCTTCTGAGACTCAGTTTTCATGTCTATGTAGCACAAGCCAGTCTGATATAGCTGTCTCCTGAGAGGTTCTGACAGTACCTGACTAATACAGAAGTAGAGGCTCACAGCCATCCATTGAACTGAGTACAGGGTCCCCAATGAAGGAGTTAGAGAAAGGACCAAAGAACTGAAGGGTTTGCAGCCCTTAGGACGAACAACAATATGAACTGACCAATGCCCTCAGAGCTCCCAGGGACTCAACCAAGGACTATACATGGTGGGACTGATTGTTCTGGCAGCATGTGTATAGTAGAGGATTGCAAAGTCGGTCATCAATGGGAGGAGAGGCCCTTGGCCCTGTGAAGGTTCTGTGCCCCAATGTAGGGGAATGACAAGGCCGATAAGTGGGAGAGGGTGGGGTGGCAAGCAAGGGGAGGGGGAAGGCAACAGGGGTTTGTCCTTGTTGTTGGTTTTTGATTTTTTTTTGTCTGTTTTTTTTTTTTTTGAGGGGAAACTGGGAAAGGAGAAATCATATGACATATAAATAAAGAAAATATCTAATTAAAAAAAAAGGCACCTAGTCCTACCTTCATAGCTCAGAAAAACCATCAGTAAATGCTGCTACTATTTTTATTGCTATTGCTACAAAACAGAATTACTCATAGTTTATAGGCACTAATTCCCAAATGTATGCTGAGGTCGTACTTGCACTGCACATATGAAGCAGGATGATGCTGTGCACGAAGGCTCTAACACGGAAGTCTGAGTTGGCATTTCAGCAACTTCAGCTTTCCTTGAATTTATGCCTTGAAAAAGGAAAACTCCAAAGACAGCCAAATTCTTGATGTAAACCAAAAGAATTTGGAGCTTGTAGGGACAGAATGCTATATCTTGTTTACTGAAACAACCTCCCTGAGTACTCACTACAACCTTCAGATACTGTGCAGGAAAGAGAGTCAATGGCCCACCTCACAAGTAATTCAGCCACCTGCACCAGTTTGCCTCTAGCCTTCCTAGTACACTGTTCCCTTGGAGACTACTTAGAAGAAAAAAAGTTTTATTTTAATAGAAGTCAAGCAAGTTGTCCTTGCTCCATTCCTCATTTGGGACTAAAATTGTTACTGCTGGAAGCAGGAGGAAGTGGGCACAGGGACAGGAGGAAGTGGGCACAGGAACAGGATAAGATCAGCCAGCATGGTCTCAAGGGAACCGCAGTGCAAACAGGAACATCTAGAGTAAGACCATGAATCCAACATGTAACAGCCATGGGGCAGGGAGCAACCCAGGAGACCACAAAGGCTACCACAAGCTTCTTCAGTGAACAGTCCATATCCTGGACCCAAAATAAAGAAACGAGTTCATCAGTGCAGACACCTCATCCAAAAGAGAAAAGCACTGTTCCCAAAGAAGAAAAGCTGGACATCCAACCAAGAAGCTGTGCTCCACCTACACAGCTGCTATTAAAGCTCACATCCTTCCCACAATCTACATACACAGGAACTATTAATAAGAAAGCCACCCTGGTACATCTCAGAGCAAGCGGCGTTCTTACCCAGCTTCCTTTCCCAGTATTTGTAACTTATTGTTATAGAAAGGAAGTATGGCCCTGAGGAGAGCTGAAGATAGAATACTGAGTTTAATTTCTAGTAAACTCCATAGTGAAGACTCAACCCGTCTTCAACTTCAAGGTTAAGGTAAATTGAGCTTCAGGCAGGCCACAGCTGTACTAGGCCCAGGGTATGAACAGGAATCTGCACAATTAGCCACATCCATCGGCCAGGGCCTGGACCATGGTTAGATATCACCAGGAAACCAGGAAGGAAGGAAGGAAGAACACTCTCCTGACTCTCAAGAAAATGGTATCATAACTAGAACACAGAAAAGCAGTCCCTAGAACAAACAAGAGCTCGGGTATGAAAAGGAAACAGTAACAAGCCATGGACGCTCTCTAGGAAATAGAGAGACCATCTGCTAAGCAAACATTCCACAGAAAGGGTGGCAGCCAGTGGGTCTTCATTTCTGACATCATGGCTCTGCACATTGCAACCCCACATCTCTCATCCAACTGAAGAACAGTGATTGCCCAGTGAATAACTGAGGAACACCAAATCAAACTTTAGAAGTCCGTGAGAAAGGTACAATCAATCAATCAATCAATGTTATGAAAATCTTGAAAGTAAAAGCAACCACCCTATGTGTGAAATGTCTATACTTCTCATTAAGGGAGGGACTTCTCAAGGACCTCACGATCTCTGAATCATAAATCTCTGTTTGGCAGAAGCTACTGTGACATATATTAAACCAGCAAACAGTATGTATAAGATGACTTTTCTAGTCAAGTGGCTTTGGACATGTCACTTCATCTCTCCATCCATCAGTTTCTTCATCTCTGAAGTGGATCGCCTAATACATACTTGACTAATATCAGTATACCCTTGTCATTTTTAGGAAATGTTTTAAACCTTTCATTTTTATTTTATGTGAGTAAGTGTTCAGCCTACACATGTGTCTATACACTACGGGTGTGCTGGGCTCCCTAGGATTGGAGTTACACTCGTGTCTATACACAATGGGTGTGCTGGGCTCCCTAGGATTGGAGTTACACACGTGTCTATACACTATGGGTGTGCTGGGCTCCCTAAGATTGGAGTTACGGATACTTGTGAGCTTCCACGTAGAACCTGAGAATTGAACCCAGGTCCTCTGGAAGAGCAACTATTGTTCTTAACCACTAAGCCATCCCTTCTGCCTCCTACCCTTCTCATTTTTAAAACTCCAGAAAGGCTCAGCAAGATCACTACTAGACCTAGTCCACATCCCCATCATGTTGAGCAGTTACACAAACAATGTGAACAGATTTGACCTTCAGATCAGTTCAAGATAACTACAGTCTAAAATATTATTTCTAATCTGAACTGACAAAAAAAAAAAGAACTGAAGAAGTGGCTCAGAGGTTAAAAAGCTTTCCTTCGATGTTCCTGCAAGAGATATAAGTTCAGTTTCTGCACCCATATATGGTAGCTCACAGACACCTGTAACTCTAAATGCAGAGAATTTGACATCTCTATTCTCTATATTAATACAGGCACACAGACACACTAAATGAATGAGTAACAAGGCTGATTAGAGTCAGAATGAACAAAACCTGTAATATATATAAATATAAATGTGAATTCTAGCCACCTATTCAAATTGTCATCTTTTGCAAATGTCTTGTAAACATATACAATGGGAAAAGCATATTTAGTTCTCACAATATTTCCTTCTAAACACTTGTTAAAATATAACAAGAATATCAAAAATGTCAGATGACTTAATAGAATTTCATATATTCACTAAAACGTGATGCACTCTAAACTGTTTCTCTCCCTACCCTTAGGACTCTCAGGCCAAGTCTAGCTGAGCTACATTTCTTTATCAGAATTCATGTCCTAGCTTAGCTTGTATCTGTCACGCTTCTCTACTCTCACCCCCTTCCCTGGGCTAGGACTATCAATCTCATCATGTTGACAGCTGCTCAGTGGATAATCACCTTCCTTAGGCACGGAAAGGTTACAGCAACATTCATGTGACGTTTGGTACCCTCTATTCTTTAGGGAAGTCAAATCTAACCTTTTATGTGCATAGCATGCTCAAATTCCAGCAGAATGGATGAAAGCCTTGGTCAAAGCAGCTCAAATAGCTCAAAAAATTCTGCACTTAAACTAAAAGACTGCTGTGGATTAGCATGAGTCACTAATTGCTCTGGTCCAACCTTGGGTGGTTTAGGAAATGATGTCCTAGGCTAAGGGGAAAGACTCTGTAAGTTCACTAGGCTTTGAGAAAGATTCTTAACATCAGCCAATCTAGTTCTAACACCCCTACCCATCAATGCTTTAGGAAAGTATGAGCAGAATATAACTTGTTAATTGTACTCAGATGTTACTCGTATCAACTTTTTCCTCAGCAGCACCATGTCTGGTAATTCCCATGGCTTCATGACATGTAATCATTTCTTTCCTAAAACTGTATGAAATATATTGGCCCCATAACTTTCACAGTGACACTGCATTAACTTGAAGCTAATTATCATTTTATAAATTCTGCTTAAGAACAGAGAATACCTATAAAGTTAATTAAAAGTCTTTTGTGCACATGTTGCTAGTTTTTCTTTTCTTTTTTTTGAGACAGTCTCATTGTGTCCTAATAAAAGTAGCATTTTAAGCTACTGGTTCTAAATGAAGCAAATTTTATCTAGAATTTAAATACTTTAATATTCCTTTCCTTTAAAAGGTTCAATGATTTGGAGGCATATGAGAAATAAAGCATGTAAATTTACCCTCCATTCTAAATTATTAGCAACTATGATATATAAAAGCAATAAAGGCAATAGGAAAATCCAAAGACATAGAGAGAAAATAGACAAAAGTTAGAGATCTGTGCCTAGAGCTGACCCTGTGACACTGCTCTCTGTACCTGAATCCCACCAGGAAAGAGCTGGTCTCCCAGGAGTACAGACAAACCTAAGAGCACAGGTAAGACCACTACTTCTGCTCAAATACCTAGCCCAAGAGGGACCTACCCAGAGCCTTGAGGACACAAGAACCGAGGAGCAGCCATGTGCACTCTAAGCTGACTCTGTACCACAGTTCTCCATACCCAAATTCTCCTCCTGGGAGAGAACTGGTCTCCTAGAAGTGCTGACACACAGGCTTACAGGAGGAACAAGCCACAGTCAGAGACAGCAAAAGCAGCTAACACCAGAGATAACTAGCTGGTGAGAGGTAAGGGCAACAACATAGGGCAACAACATAAGCAACAGAAACCAAGGCTGCTTAGAATCATCAGAACCCAGTTCTCCCATCACAGCAAGTCCAGGATACCCCAACACAGCAGACAATAATTTAAAATCAAATCTCATGATGAGGATAAAGGACTTTGGGAAGGACTTAAATAACTCTCTTAAAGAAATAGAGGAGAAGACAGGTAAACAGCTAGAAGTCCTTAAAGAGGGAACACAAAAAATCCCTTAAAGCATTACAGTAAAATACAACCAAACAGGTAAAGGAATTGAACAAAACTATCCTGGATATAAAAATGGACAACAATAAAGAAATCACAAAGGGAGACAACCCTGGAGATAGAAAACTTAGGAAAGAGATCAGCATTCATATATGCAAGCATCACCAACAAACTACAAGACATAGAAGAGAGGATCTCAGGTGCAGAAGATACCATAGAAAACATTGACACAACAGTCAAAGAAAATTTAAAATGCAAAAAGATCCTAACCCAAAACATCCAGGAAATCCAGGACACAATGAGAAGAACGAACCTAAAGATAATAGGTATAGAAGACAGCGAAGATTCCCAACTTAAAGGTCCAGTAAATATCTTCAACAAAATTATAGAAGAAAACTTCCCTAACCTAAAGAAATAGATGACCATAAATATACAAGAAACCTACAGAATTCCAAATAGATTGAACAAGAAAAGAAATTCCTCCCATAACATAATAGTCAAAACACCAAATGCACAAAACAAAGAAAAAATATCAAAAGCGGTAAGGAAAAAAGGTCAAGAAACATATAAAGGCAGAGCTATCAGAATTACACCAGACTTCTCACCAGAGACTATGAAAGCTAGAAGATCCTGGGCAGATCTCATACAAATCCTAAAAGAACACAAATGCCAGCCCAGAAAACTATAACCAGCAAAACTCTCAGTTACCATAGATGGAGAAAACAAAATAATCCTTGACAAAACCAAATTTATACAATATCTTTCCACAAATCCAACCCTACAAAGTATAAGAGATGGAAAAAAGCCAATACAAAGAGGGAAACTACACCCTAGAAAAAGCAAGAAAGTAATCTTTCAATAAACCCAAAAGAAGATAGGCACACAAACATAATTCCAACTCTAACAACAAAAATAACAGGAAATAACAATCACTATTCTTTAATATCTCAACATCAATGGACTCAATTCCCCCAATAAAAAGACATAGACTAACAGACTAGATACATAAACAGGACCCAGCATTTTGCTGCTTTCAGGAAACACACCTCAGTGACATAGACACTACCACAGAGAAAAAGACTGGAAAACAATTTTCCAAGCAAATGGTCCCAGGAAACAAGCTGAAGTAGCCATTCTAATAGAGAATAAAATCAACTTTCAACCAAAAGTTATCAAAAAAGATAAGGAAGGACACTTCATACTGGTCAAAGGAAAACTCTACCAAGAAAAACTCTCAATTCTGAACATCTATGCCTTAATGAGAGGACATCCACATTCATAAAACAAACTTTACTAAAGCTCAAAGCACACATTACACTTCACACAGATAGTAGTGGGAGACTTCAAAACCCCACTCCCATCAATGGGCAGATCATGGAAACAGAAACTAAACAGAGACATACTGAAACTAATGGGAGTTATGAACCAAATGGATCTAACAGATGTCTGTATAACATTTCATCCTAAACAAAAGAATATATATACTTCCCAGCACCTCATGTTATCTTCTCCAAAAGAAGATAATTGGTCACAAAACAGACCTCAACAGATACAAGAAGATTGGAACAATCCCATGCATCCTATTAGATCACCATGGACTAAGGCTAGTCTTCAATAACAACAAAACAACAAAAAGCCCACACACACGGAAGCTGAACAACACTCTACTCAATGATAACTTGGTCAAGGAAGAAATAAAAAAAGAAATTAAAGGCTTTGTAGAATGTAATGAAAATAAAGGCACAACATACCCAAACTTATGGGACACAATGAAAGTAGTTCTAAGAGGAAAACAAATAGCTCTGAGTGCCTACACAAAGAACCTGGAGAGAGCATATACTAGCAGCTTAACAGCTCATCTGAAAGCTCTGGAACAAAAAGAAGCAAATAAACCCAAAAGAACTAGATGATAGGAAATAATCGAACTCAGGGTTGAAATCCACAAAGTAGAAACAAAAAAAAAAACTATACAAAGAATCAACAAAATTAGGAGCCGGTTGGTTCTTTGAGAAAATCAACAAGACAGATAAACCGTTAGCCAGATTAAACAGAGGACACAGAGACAGTATCCAAATGAACAAAATCAAAAATGAAAAGGGAGATATAACAACAGAAACTGAGGAAATTCAAAAATCATCAGATCCTACTATAAAAGCCTATAAGCAACAAAACTGGAAAATCTGATACTAGGTACCAAAGTTAAATCAGGATCAGATAAACAATCTAAATAGCTCCATAACCCCTAGAGAAATAGAAGCAGATGGGTTAGTGCAGAATTTTATCACACCTTTAAAGAAGATCTAATACCAATACTCTTCAAACTATTCGACAAAATAGAAACAAAAGGAACCCTACACAATTCGTTCTATGAAGCCACAGTTACACTGATTTCACACAAAGACCTTCCAAAGAAACAGAACTTCAGACCAATTTCTGTATAGCCCTGGCTGTCCTGGAACTCTGTAGACCAGGCTGGCCTCGAACTCAGAAATCCACCTGCCTCTGCCTCCCAAGTGCTGGGATTAAAGGTATGCGCCACCACCGCCCGGCTCAATAAAATTCTTGCAAACCCATTCCAAGAACACATCAAAAGGATCATTCACCACTATCAAGTAGGCTTCATACTAGGGATGCAGGAATGATTTGATATATGAAAATCCGTCAACATAATCCACTATGAAAACAAACTCGAAGAAAAAAACCATATGATCATCTCATTACATACTGAGAAAGCATTTGACAAAATCCAACACCCCTTCACGATAAAAATCTTGGAAAGATCAGGAATTCAAAGTCCATCCCTAAACATACTAAAAGCAATATACAGCAAACCAGTAGCCAACATCAAACTAAACGGAGAGAAACTTGAAGCAATCCCACTAAAATCAGGGACTAGGCGAGGCTGCCCTCTTTATCTATCTATTCAATATAATACTCAAAGTCATAGCCAGAGCAATTAGTCAACAAAAAGAGGTCAAAGAGATTAAAAATTGGAAAGAAAGAAGTCAAACTAGCACTATTTGCAGATGATATGATAGTTTACTGAACTGACCCCAAAAATTCCACCAGAGAACTCCTACAGCTGATAAACAACTTCAGCAAAGTGGCTGGATATAAAATTGGCACAAATCAGTGGCCTTCCTCTACTCAAAGGATAAACAGATTGAGAAAGAAACTAGAGAAATAACACCCTTCACAATAGTTACAAATAATATAAAATATCTTGGTGTGACTCTAACTAAGCAAGTGAAAGATTCATATGACAAGAACTTCAAGTCTCTGTAGAAAGAAATAGAAGAAAATCTCAGAAGATGGAAAGATCTTTGATGGTTATGGATTGGCAGATTAATATAGTAAAAATGGCCACTTTGTCAAAAGCAATCTACAGATTTAATGCAATCCCCATCAAAATTCTAGCTCAATTCTTCATAGAGTTAGAAAGAGCAATTTGCAAATTCATTTGGAATAACAAAAAATCTAGAATAGTGAAAAATATTCTCAACAATAAAAGAATTTCTGGGGGAATCACAATCCCTAACCTCAAACTGTACTACAGAGCAATTGTGATGAAAACTGCATCGTATTGGTATAGGCAGATAGATCAATGGAATAGAATTGAAGACCTGGAAATGAATCCACACACACCTATGGTTATTTGATCTTTGACAAAGGAGCTAAAAAACCATCCAGTGGAACAAAGACAGCATTTTCAACAAATAGTGATGGCTCAACTGGTGGTAAGAATGTATATGAATGCAAATCGATCCATTCTAAACTCCTTGTACAAAGCTCAAGTCCAAGTGGATCTAGGACCTCCACATAAAACCAGATACATTGAAACTAAAAGAAAACAAAGTGGGGAAGAGCCTTGAACACACAGGCACAGGGGAAAACTTCCTGAACAAAACACCAATGGCTTATGCTCTAAGATCAAGAATTGACAAATGGGACCTCATAAAACTTCAAAGCTTCTGTAAAGCAAAGGACACTGTTAATAGGACAAAATGGCAAACAACAGATTGGGAAAAGATCTTTACCAATCCTACATCCAATAGAGGGCTAATATCCAATATATACAAAGAACTCAAGAAGTTAGACTCCAGAGAACCAAATAACCCTATTTAAAAAATGGGGTATAGAGCTAAACAAAGAATTCTCAACAGAGGAATACTAAATGGCTGAGAAGCACCTAAAGAAATGTTCAACATCCTTAGTCATCAGGGAAATGCAAATCAAAACAACCCTGAGATTCTACCTCACACCAGTCAGGATGGCTAAGATCAAAAACTCAGGTGACAACAGATGCTGGCAAGGTTGGAGAAAGAACACTCCTTTATTGCTAGTAAGATTGCTAGCTAGTAAAACCACTCTGGAAATCAGTTTGGTGGTTCCTCAGAAAATTGGACATAGTACTACCAGAGGACCCAGCTATACCACTCCTGGGCATATATACCCAGAAAATGCTCCAACATGTAATAAAGACACATGCTCCACTATGTTCACAGTAGTCATATTTATAATAGCCAGGAGCTGGAAAGAACCCAAATGTCCCTCAACAGAGGAATGGATACAGAAAATGTGGTACATCTACACAATGGAGTACTACTAATCTTTTAAAAACAGTGACTTCATGAAATTCGCAGGCAAGTGGATGGGTCTAGAAAATATCATCCTGAGTGAGGTAACCCAGTCACAAAAGAACACACATAGTATGTACTCACTGAAAAGTGGATATTAGGCAAAGAGTGAGGAATACCCAGGATACAACTGATGGACCACATGAAGCTTAAGAGGAAGGAAGATCAAAGAGTGGATATTCCAGTCCTTCTTAGAAGGGGGAACAAAATAATCAAGGGAAGTTGAGGGAGGGACTTGGGAGGAAGAGGGGAGTGGGAGGGGAAAAGAGGGATAGAATCAGGTATGGGAGAAGATAAAGAAAATATACAGAGGATCTGGAAATTAAACAGAAGTGTATAGCAATAGAAAATGGGTTACTAGGGGATAGCAACTAGAAAGCTCTAGATGTCAGGAAAGCAAAAGCTTCCCAGGACCCCATGGGAATGACATTAGCTGAGATACCCAACAAAGGGAGGGAGAACCTGGTGAGACCATATCCAGAGGTTAGGCATGGACCCCCCGGTTGAGGGATGGGGCCACCCACCCATCTCCAAATTTTAACCCAGAATTGCTCCTGTCTAAAGGAAATACAGGGGCAAAGAGTGGAGCAGAGACTGAAGGAAAGGTCATCCAGAGACTGCCCCACCTAGGTATCCATCCCACATGCAGATACCAAACCCAGACAGTATTGCTGATGCCAAGAAGTGCTTACTGACAGGAGCCTGATACAGCTGTCTCCTGAGAGGCTCTGCCAGATCCTGACCAATACAGATGTGGATGACATCCAGCGAACTGAGCACCAGGACCCAAGGGAGGAGTTAGGGGAAGGACTGAAGGAGCTGAAGGGGCCTTATCTGGCATCAGTGGGCGGGGAGGACCTTGGTCCTGTGAAGGCTTGATGCCCCAGTGTAGCGGAATGCTAGGGAGGGAGTGAGATGGAAGTGGGTCGGTGGGAGCATCCTCATAGAAGCAGGGTAAGGGGGGGTGGGGTGGGATAGGGGATTTGTAGAGGGGAAACCATGAAAGGGGTAACGTTTGAGATGTAAATAAATAAAATAGCCAATTTAAAAAAATTAGAGAGGGCCTACAGGAGTAAGAACACAGATTGATGCAGTCATCATGAATTTAGGAGGATGATCCTAAGGTCTAGAAAGGAAACAAAATATCTAAGTAATTGTTCACGCCTCAGGTTATAGCAATCTAGAAAAGGCAACAAAGAAATAGCCAGGCATTGCAGCTATCTGCTATGGGAAAGTAACAGATGGGGGTGAGGAAGGGGTATCTTCATGCTACCAGCTAACCTGAGAGAACAGCTCCATACATATTCATTCCTCATTTGCCCTTTGCAAACCCAGCACTGGACTACTTGACCATGTGGGCACACAATGAGAGCACATGCAGAACAAAGGTCACACACCTGAGAGAACCATGCCAACAAGACCACAGACAAACAGTCATGCAGTGAGGGACAATGCGGATGCACCTGCCCAGTGAGCTCACTGTGTGACCTAACCTGAACATGTGAACCTCAGGCTTCCAGAGTCAGAAGCACCTGAACAGGGCCAGTCTTCCAAAATTACCAAAGGTGTCAACTGTTACTCCCCAACCCCAGTCCCTGCACATAAAACTCATTGTGCTTTCAATAGGAATAAAAAGCAGACACTAGCTTGGGTGGAGATCAGATCTGAGCTCAAAGTCCATTCTTCATTTTGTTATTGGTATAATATGTGTAGACAATGTCCTGAGACTGTTACTAGCTGAGTACAGTCTAAAGGATATAGCCTCACTGCTCCAAAGACAGCAAGCACCTTCTAGACAAGGAAGAACAAACCACTAAGTATAAAAATTAACCTCATACTCTAAATTTTGATTCATATTTGTATGTGTGCATATATACACACATATAGACACATGCAAATTGTCTATTACAAAGAAGCTAATCACCTTGTAGTTAGAACATTGAAAACCAAAAAGGAAAAGATTAAGTTCCAGGTACAAGGTCCACATGTTGAATATATAGTTCACAGATTCTTTTCTAAGCATTTCATTATTTATTTCCTAAAATTATTAATTACACCAATAAAGAGACTATAGCCCTTCATAATAATCAGAATGCTATGCTCTAGGCCAAAAACAATGTAACTCCTAAAGATAAAAAAGCATAAAATAAGAGATAAATTTTTAAGATTAAATATCTACTTAAGTTAGTCTAAGCCTTCAAACTAAAATCATTCAGCTTTAAAAACTAATGACTAAGGCCAGGTGTGGTGGCACATGCCTTTAATTCTAGCACTCAGGAGGCAGAGCCAGGCAGATTCCTTTGAGTTTGAGGAAAGCCTCTCTATAATACCTCCCAGGCCAATCAGGGATACATAGTGAATCTTATCTCAAAACCAACAAACAAACAAACCCAGTAGTAGTATACACACATACACACACACACACACATGAACATACACAAAAGCACGTGCACTCGTGCATACCTATATAACCACATGCCAATGTCTGGTTAAAAATGTGATGTTCCTGATATTTGATCTATTTGACCAATTTTTAAAGAATCAGACAACAGTTCCTGCAATACTGACATCAATTTAACCTGCACTGGGAACTCACTGGGTATCTCATGTTCTTTAGTGCGTGCTGTTCAACATAAAGATGTGCAGGTGTTGATCATGTATCTTTAAGCTACACATGTCAACACAGTGCTTGGAAGCCACCTTTTAATATAGCACTGAGTAAACTGGATTCTGCTGAGAACTGTATTATGGAATGTAATTCTGCCAGTGAATCTGAGCTGCTGAGTAAAACTTCAGCTTTAGTCCCTTCAGTTCACCTTTGTAAAGCAATGAAGTAGAAACAAATAAAAAGAAGAAGCAGGAAAGTATATCACATAGAGCAATGCAAGCACTCCATACCTCTATTTCTTTCTCTACAGAGTGTTATGACATCAGCTCAGGACATATTACACTGTTGTGAAGCCAGCCCTCATGACTGTTGTGAGAGCCACACATTAGCTTTCACTTATTACTATGCCTCATAAGGCTGCTAAAATCTAGATAGAACAGCTTGCTATACGATAACCAGGCAATGGTTAGTCTTTATTGTGAACTATGCAGATTATTTTAGCATAGCATAAATTCAACTAACTGTAGTTTGTAATTAACAAAATAAACCAATTAACAACTTGAAGGAATATCAACACAAATCTAGAGGAACTTTTATGGTTTTGTATTGGCCTCACCACACTGAGTAAGTAATTACTTGGCACCTAATGTCTAAGGCTAGCAAAGCAATAGTCACAAACAGTGGTGTTCACATGATGTCACCGATCAGTCAGCACACCAGATAATGCCAAAAGGAAAGCTGCTACACAGGGAACCTGAGAAACAAGTGCCTGAGAAAGCACAGAAATGCTTCTTCTGGAAACACACTACTAACACAAAAGGAGAAGTCTGCACAAGGACACACAGACCATGGTAATTCTATACACAGAAGTTAGCCATTAGGAGAGGAAGTAGAACTATCCTGTTAGTACAGAAGGCAAAGCAGGAGGCAGTACCACAGGCGTCAAGATCTCAGCTCAAGCCAGGCAATGGTGGCACACGCCTTTAATCCCAGCACTTGGGAGGCAGAGACAGGTGCATTTCTGAGTTCGAGGCCAGCCTAGTCTACAGAGTGAGTTCCAGGACAGCCGGGGCTACACAGAGAAACCCTGTCTCGAAAAACAAAAACAAAAACAAAACAAAACAAAAAAAAGATCTCAGCTCACTTCTAAGAAATAACTACCACATGAGACCCAAAAAGAAGCTGACTCACTACAGACCAGCGGTTCCCAGCCCTCCTAATGCTACGATTCTTTAAATTCCTCATGCTGCAGTAACCAACCCAACCATAAATTATTTGCATTGCTACTTCATAACTGTAATTTTGCAACTGTTATGAATCATAATGTGAGTATTTTACATGCAGGATATCTGACATGTGGCCTCTGTGAAAGGGTTTTTCAATACACACACACACACAAACTGGGATCGTAACACATGGTGGGGATGAAGCAGTAAGCCTATAAGGTTTTTTTTTCTTAATCTTATACTCTAAGCCTGTGAATTTATCACTATTTAAAATGGGTAGAATTCAAATTCAAAGAAAGTTTGTAAAGAAATTAACAAATAATTATGATAACAATTACTTTCAAGAATTATAATTAATATTGCCTCCTTGGCAACTACAAGAGACCTTCACAATGCTAAATCACATGCTGTGACTTTAAAATTTAATTTCTCCCCTTGAAAGTCAGAATGCATTTTATTAAAGATAATATATAGACAGAATCTACATGATTTTATAGTATTAATTACAGCAGTACAGATCCCTAATCAGCCTTTAATAATTCTAGAGGAAACTATTTAAAGAGTTCCACCAGTTACAAAGGTACCAGTAGTCATTGGGGCCTGGAAGAACAGTATCTGGTGCAAAGAAAGTAAAAGATGTGTTCGTCTTTCTTCCCTCCAGCTTCACTTCCCTGATAGACAGAAGTAGCAACAGGGCTACTCTCAACATGCTAAAGAGAAGAGGAGGGAGTAAAGTAGAGGGGAAAAGGTGGGTTTGAAACAGTAATAATCTGAATATACAAACAGGTGCATCAAACACTTCTATAGCTATGAGACAGTAAACAAGTGAGATACTCTGCTATTTGTATAAGACTTTGGAGGAAATAAAATTAAGTGGTTTTAAATTGAAATATCTTACAGTGAAATGAAAATCCCTTCTTCTGGAACAACAGTCACCACAGGGAATAACAAAGGAATTTCCACAAAGGTAGAAATAGAACCTAAAGCCTGGCTAAGTATAAAGGGACTAGTCTACTGTTTTATGCACTTCCTGAGTTTCCTATATAACAAGACAAATTTATACAATCCAAAATACTTCATTTTCTTCCTGAATTCAGGGTAGAATTTCTAAGTTCTGAAAATACCTATCATCTTAATCGTAACTAGGGAAAATTCCAATATGGCATTTTTTTTTCTATACTAAAATCCATGCTGCAAATCTACCTAAATTATTTGGTAAATCATAGTTAAGTCTCCTCAAGAGAGTAAAATGGGACTAGGAAAAAAACAATGTAAACAGGCATGAAGACTTTGCATTAATGTCCCTTTTACCCTTCTCAGACTGCATAGCCATCACAGTACTAGTCTGCACTCTCAAGTTGTAGCTTCTAGATAGATGTCTCTTCCACACTGCTGAGATAGGGTCATGACCAATTCTACATTTTACACAGGTTCACCTTTCTGCACAATTCACCTCTCTGTGGAATAGATATTCCTCTTGATTTTTGTGCTGTAGGGAAATGTATGAGAATGGTACCCATAAGATCATCTATTTGAATAGCTGGTCTCCAGTGGGTGGAACTATTTAGGAAGGATTAGGAGGTGTGGCCTTGTATATCACTGGGGATGCTCTTTGAGGTTTCAAGCGATTCATACCATTTCCAGGTTGAGTATGTCTCTTTCTTTCTCCCCAACACTCCTCGTCTCTTTGCCTCATGGGTGGCAATCAAGATGTGAATACTCAGCTGTTCCTTTTCTCCATCAGTATGAACTCCTGACCAATAAGTCAGACTAAATGCTTTGTAGTATAAACAACTTTGGTCATTGTGTTTTATCACAGTGATAGAAAAGTAGTAAGACAGAACTAGGTTACCAGGGAGTGGGCTATTGCTGACACAGAACTGACCATGGATTTCTGCTTATTTCTTTTGGTGTTGTTGTTGTTTGTTTTTGAGGATCACAGAAGACGTTGGGACTTTAGACTAGGAAATCAGTTAGACACTGTAAGAAGGGACTAAAGGCTATCCTGATAGGAGCTTAGAAGACAGAAGTGCTGAAAGCAACAGAGAAACAATTTTAGCAATTTGGCTAGAGACCATTCTTATGATATTTTGGCAAAGAATGTGGTTCTTCTTTGCCCTTGTCCTTAGACTATGTGAAGATAAATTGAAAAGTAATAGGCTAATTTCCTTGGAGGAGAATATAAGACAATCTAATATTGTCTCTGTCATATGGTTAGTAGTAATCACTCTGATGCAGCTCAGTAATGGAAAAAAAAATCAAGTGGGATAAGAAGAAATACAAAATGTATATGGTTTTGAAAGAAGAACACCAGGAAATTTGAACTCGGAGGAAAGGCTTGTGCTGAAAGAGATGGGAAAGATTAAAGAGAGACCTGATCTGAAATAGAATAAAGGGAGGGGTGCACTCAGGGCAAGACCCCACTCTCCAATGGGAAAGGCCTGGAAAATCAACAAAAGTAACAAAAGCTTCTGCAAATGTGATTCACAGAGGCAGCTCCTTGACAAGGTGGCAGTCAAATTTGGCCATGTTCTCCATATAGTTTAGAGTCCTAAGGATACAAGAGAAAAGGGGTTGTAGAATATTCCTCTGAAGTTAAAGGGAGCCCCCCAAAGTCAGGAGTGTCCTAGATAATTCACTGCATGAAGCTGTGAAAGTAAAGCCTGGATTGTGTTAGAGACTCCAAAACGTGGAGATGCCATAGCTGTGGGGTATTTGTCAAAGAGAGATGCATACAAGGAATAGAAACAGCCAGAGAGAGAGAAGTGGATTGTAGGCATCAAAGCTGGAAGGGAAGAGTCATCAAAGACCTTGGATATCACAGAGCTACAGCATTTGGAGTTTGCTATGCTAGATTTCTATTTTGCTTTGGTGTAATATTTACTCATTATGCCCCCTTTCCCTGCTTTTAGAATGGCTATGTATATTCTGTGCTATTATCTTTTGGAAGTATGTAATTTGCTGTTTTAAATTTTGATTTTACAGGGTATTATGATTAAAAGCCTGGAGTATCAGAAGGGACTTTGGACTTTTTAAACTGTATTGGATCAGTTGCTTCTTGTATTAGGATATAGCTACAAGCCAATAGGGGCCAAGTAGTGGAATGTAATGTTTTGAATGACAATAGTGGTCCCATACACTCACGTATTTGAATACTTGGTCCCCAGTGAGTAGAATTGTTTAAAAAGAATTAGGAGGCATAGGTTTGTTGGAAAAGGTATGCCACTGGGTGCTGGCTTTGAGGTTTCGAAAGAGCCACATCATCCCCAGTCTATGCCTGTCTGCCTCCTGGGTGGCAGTCAAGCTCGGAACACTCAGCTGTTCCCCTGCTCCACCATCATGGACTCTAACCCTTTGAGGCCAGAAGCCAGATTAAATGCTTCCTTTTATAAGCTGTCTCAGTCGCGGTGTTTTATCACAGTAACAAAAAAGTAACAAAGACATCATTCAAGATTTGTTTTGATACTGCCCTCATTTATCTTCCTATGCCCCAATATCTCCTATTCAATTTCCAATATTTCCCAGTTATCACTATGGAATTGATATAAGAGCAATTTTTGAAGGCATTAGCAGATATCCATCTCAGCAGATCCTTACGTCTACTTCTGATTCTACAAATCTGGTGGATCGCCCTTGGTCAAAGAACCCTTCATTATTTAAAGAATAAGTGTGAAATGTAAATTGAGAGTTTCTAGAAAATTCCTGGGTTCTTCAGAAGACTGATTCTAACAAACCTTCTTACTTGGCATTAGAAATCCAGGGTAACAAACTGAAGCAGGGGCTAAGAGCAGAAGACTCTTTAGATGACATTAAGTACACATTACAGATGACTAAGTCACATTACAGTGTCTCCTGTAACTACTACTAATGGCATGAATCCATCTTAATCCTATTTCACACCGATGGTTTGGCTCAAGTGGTCAATTAAGTATTCTTGGTGTTAACTCTGGACCTCAGAACATTTTTTAGCACATGAAAGTTCAGTCATGGCTCACCGTACAGCTCATGTTTATTTCAAGGGTGTCACTTAGACATCATTTCACGTAATCTTTAATTCTGCATGAAATCTGCTCCTGCTTTCCACAGCAATGACTTCCTTTTCAAATCAGTGCCCCAAAACATAAAATGTGCTTCTATGGAGAGGCAAACAGCAGAAGCAGTGACAGCAGTGCCATTCCTGTTAGGAAGTCAGTCAGCCCCCAGCTGCCAATATACTGGCCACGTGAGCACAAAGAGACATGGCCCTGAAGAAAACCTAGGGTGATAATCCCACTTTAACTAAGTGAAGCAGGCTAGTGTGAGGCCACTGAGGCCCTCAGAGGAGACCGTGATGCACCTTTTCCTTTCCCCACAGAAAGCAAAAGGGAGGCCATTGTCAGAAATAGTGTGGGTTGGGGATTATCAACCTGAAATTCTAAATCTCAAGTAGTCCAAACATTCTCAGTGACGAGTGCAAACTCTCCGCATGACACCAAAACCAAGGCAGCAGCCAATCAGAGAGGCACCAACACTACTGCAGCAAATGACCTTCATGCTCTGTCTACAGCATAGACAACTAATCTGTTCCAAAGCAAAGCTCAGGCTCTTTCGTGAGATGTGCTCACTATCTTGTGTAAATATTCTAAAGTCAGGGGGATAAAAAGAACCTGAAACTTCCTTAGTCCTTAGTACTTGAGGTCAGAATTACTCAAGCCAAAATCCTACCTCTGGGTTTCAGTGCTTTCCAGTCAATCCTTTTCTATAAGTTAGTGCCGAGTGATAAAACATTGCCAACTTCCTTTAGCTAATCAATAATAGAAAACATTCCATTTGTCTTAAGAGAGCAACTCAGTAGTCTTTGAAACCCATTTGTAACAGCAATCACAATGATCTGAGACACGGCTGGAGAGATGGTTCAGTGGTTAAGAAAGAACACTTGCTGCTCTTGCAGAGGACCAGAGTCCAGTTCCCAGCTCCATCGAATGCTCTCTTCGACATTCTGCAGGTACCCCCAAGTATCCAGATGGTGCACATATATCCATGTATGCAAAACATTCATCTGCATAGACAAACATTTTTAAGAATTTAAAGAAAAAAGAATCATCTGAAACATTTGCTAAATATGAAGGAGTGGTTTTGTGGTTATATTTGTAAGCTATTTCTCACTGTACAGTTGCAGAGTGAGTCCTAAACTGCACACAGAGAAAGGAGGCATGAACTTTTAGCTGTGGCCAGTGAGTTAAAGATATGTTAGTGTTAAAAGTATTATCTCTACTCCACAGTATTTGACAATTCTGTAATTAAAGTTAAAAATGCAAAGCTAGTGTGGCTCAGGCCTGAAATTCCAGCATTTGGAGGCAGAGGAAAGAAAACTACCACAATTTAAAGACTAACCTGTTGCTACATGGCAAGTACTAGGTCAGCCTAGGCTATGAGTGAGACAGTGCACCCAACCACCACCACTACCACCACCACCCACCCACATCTCAAGCAATAAAACAAAAGTTAAAAACACACACACACAAAGGTAACTCAGTGACCCAGATCCACTTTTAGCCTGTGTAAATTAACATAAGGTTAAGGTTAGGTTACAGATTCACATAAAAGAGTGTCCTTGAAAAGAGGTCGCAAGATCAATCAACATATCTGAGGAAAGCATGCTCTAAAAATTTGGCTACAAATGTGGACAAGTAGGGGAGCAAGTCCTCAGGGGCATGGGTACTTCTGAAAAGGAGGCGGCTGCCCTCCTACAATAGTCCTCCTAGACACATGCCTGGATGCTGAATAAGCGGCCCCTTTTCCATTGCATACAAGATGTTTACTGAGTTTCTAAAACATGCTGCACATTCATATTTTAGAGATGACTTCAAAGCCAATGCTGTCACTGTCCCAAAGGATTCTTCACTAACACGCCCAATATAAACCCAACGCTCCTCCTCACTCTGGCAAGTAATACTGAGTGTACAATTAGTCTGCAGTAAACCGTTAATAATTCCTCAAAAAACAACTGACATAACAAAAAACACTTCTCCACAAGCGAAAATCCAAAAGCGCACACTAAACATTAAGAATTTCCTTTTAAAATTACTTATCTAGGTCATGTTGATTTAAAAATCATTGGAATTTGGTTATCTGTATCTTTTCATTATGATTAGGGTAGGGAAAAGAACATTAAAATAAAAAATTTAGATTTTTCTTTATGTTGCTTGTTTTTATAAATTTGTTTTCTTCAAAACAAATCTTATGTTCTCTCAACATAAAGAAAAGAAAAAGAAATAGTTTTCACAGTGACTTTGAGTAGTATTGAAAAGTATCTAGCTTCCTAATACTACAAACAAAGAAGGAAGATGATAACCAAAATTAAGAGTAGAAGCCGCATCCACTCCACCTTCTGTTAGCAGCCCCAGAATACTCTCCCTGTATTTGGAGTTAAACACAGTATCATATGTTTATTCCTAATATAGTGGTTTAAACAGAGGACTAGCCAGAATGTCATATAGAAATTCTACCCAAATGAGGTATTCTTCATTTATTTCTTCTGTAACAGCTCATTATAGATAATCTGTTTTTGAGCACTAACCATATTTTTAAAAATAAAATAATAAAATAAGATGAAATGAAGCATTTTCAGTCTTATAAAAGAGCTAGCCAGGTCTTAGAACATACTGGCTAGGATCCTACAGATTATCTGCATCATATCAGACACTTGGAAGTAGGTATCTGGTGTTTAAGATTGTAGAAAGGAAAGACTTACTGTTTCTAATGTTTACACTAAGCCATTCCCAGACCCCTGCCTTCTCACATGAATATCTATCACTTTCCCAGAACAGCTCCTATGACTGAGAATATCAGAATATACCACACTTGGATTAACAAAACATGTGTTCTTTTATTTGCTGGAAATAATATAAGTAAATAAGTCTTTAAACAACAGCCTGATCATATGATGATGGCAGAAATGACAGTCATAAGATTAACTTTTAACATATTTGCTTAGTCATGAACATCCATACAAACACATATACTTATTATATCTGTACAGGTCCATAACACATACATTTCACAAAAGCCATAAGTGACACCATTATTGTTCCTTCTATCAGATAACAAAACTTAATATTTGAATCTTTGGTTAAGTCATTTAGCCAGGAAGTAACAGAATGACTGCCTTATTGCTATTACTAAACTTCACTACATATAGCACTCCAGAGATGTTAAAGCTCCCATTTTAATTAATTCACTTAACAGTAACCAATCAAGTAATTCAATCAAAGCTCCTCCTCTCTCCTAGAAATACACATTTCGGAAATACAAGTGTAAAAGGTGCTGCATACGCACACAGCCTGCTGTCTTCTGCACAGAGTTATCAAACACATGCTTTTTGAGCTAGACTCCAACTATAGCACAGCCTACTCCTGAAATCATGATCCTCCCTGCTTAGCCTTCCCAGAGCTAGGAATACATGTGTGCTACCACTGCAGGCTTTGGTTAGCAAACGCTTTCTAATGGAGTGGTTATAGTCAATGGAAAGAGAAACTAGCAGAAGTGTCCCCTTACCCTGCTTCCTCCATGTTCTCACTCATCACACACACACACACACACACACATACACACACACACACACACACACACACACACACACACTGTCCTACACTGCCTCCCAATGAAGTCTGCTGTCTAAATCTGTTCATCATTTGAGCAGTTAGAATGAGAAGCTCGTTGGAGAGACTAAACAACAGAGATGGCACATTAGCCAACCACAACTAAGAAAGAACACTAACCAAGTTAACACTTGACAATCACATTTATCAAGCTAGAAATAAATATGCTCTCACTCTACTCAGGAGACAGCTCATGAGTCTATCTCTGTGTTTTGCTTCTTTATCTACTCCTGTAATAGAAGCTTTTTGAACATTCAAACCATATATGTAGAGAACAGTTGGTGCTATGATTTTCACCTGAGACTTTAATCACAATTCAAGGTAAAGGTCTAGAAGACATACATATATGCATATGAGTGTGTGTTGCTTGAGAGTAAGCCCAAGGCCTTGAACATATTATATTCTACCAGTGATCCCCGCCCTAAAAAATTCTTTATTTTTTCCTTCTCCTCACACCTTCTATATAATTTATTAGCAACTCTGCCAACCACCAAAACACATGCCCAAGGGTTGTTCCCTAGGTCTCTCCAGTTCTACTGCAGGTGACACCCCCCACCCCCCACACCTCTATTAGATTAATCAGGCCCCTTGATTCTGTCTCATCCAGTTATCACACATGGAAGTTTACAGAAGAATGCTTAGTAACAGTTTGTCATTATATACACAACATAAATAAAGCACTACATCATTCTATAGTACAAGATCTCTGCCCACTGTGACTTCCTTTGCTCATTTGAGATTCCATCTGTAATGGATTTAACAGGTCTAGTCCCCATAGACTCATGTGTTTGAATGCTTGGCCCACAAGAAACAACACTATTTGAAGGTATGTCCTTGTTTGGATAGGTATGGCCTATTGGGGAAAGTGTGTCACTGTGGGGATAAGCTTTACAGTCCTATGTTTAAGCTTTACCTAGTACGGAAGAGAGCCCTGCCTTCTGACTGCCTGCAGAAAACAGTCTTCTCCTGGCTGCCTTCAGATCAAGATGTAGACCTCTTGGTTCTTCAAGTACCACAACTGCCTGCATCCTACCATGATGATAAAGGACTAAACCTCCGAAACAATAAGCCAGCCCTAATTAAATATTGTCCTTTAGAAGAATTGCTTTGGTCATGGTGTCTCTTCTCAGCAATAAATCCTAACTAAGACACCATCTTTGTAGGCTTATGGCTTTCCTCGTCTTTAAC
Source organism: Hylomyscus alleni (assembly GCA_019843855.1). NCBI lineage: Eukaryota > Metazoa > Chordata > Mammalia > Rodentia > Muridae > Hylomyscus > Hylomyscus alleni. Next base: position 21,831 of record JADRCC010254978.1, on the reverse strand, counting down.
CTCTACCTGGCAACCTTGTCCCACCAGATCTTCAAACACTAACTCTTTTTCCATGATTTTTCTTTAAATGCCCCTTCTTCCCCACTCTCTGTCCTAGCACCTTGTATTGCATATTATGAGAACCTGCTGAGTTCTTTTTAAAATGTATTTTCAAATTCAGTTAATTTATTTTGTATTTCATGCATTTGTGTTTGCCTGTATACATCTATGTGCATCATGTGTATGCCTGGTGCCCAGAAGGCCAGAAAGGGGCATCGGAATTGAAGTGACAGTGAATTGTGAGCTGCCATGAGGGTGCAGTGGCCAAATTCACATGTTAAGCACACCACTGACTCGCCTCTGCAGTCTGGTCCCGTTAACTGCTTTTTTCTCCATTTCTTTAATTAGCATAATCTTGCAACTGATAGGGACTAGACTTTTCTTTGCTATAATCTCTATGAATAAATCACCTCACCAATAGAAGGTACTAAGTAAATGCTTGACAAAGTTAGAATATTAAGTTACCCAACTGTGTAGTGCTCAACAGACAAGACAATCCTTTTGTTATAACTGTGTCAACAACAGCAATCTGCTGTGGTTTACTTGGCAGTTTATATATGCTCTTGTCTACACTCAAATCACTAAGAATTTGTATCTCATCTGTTTTTAATACAAGCAGCTCACATCTGGCCTAACATACATTACTAGGTATGTGGTGAATAAGACCAAAAGTATTTCATACAGGACATTCTACAACTCAACTATACTCCTGAAAAATGTCAGTCATAGAAAATATACTAAAAAAAAAAAAAGCTATAATAGAGAAGCAGGGACAAGAAAGCATAAATACCACGTGAAATGCAGTACCTTGGATTAGAAAGGGAACAGAAAAGGAACAATAGGACATATACAGGCTTGATAGCAGTCTAGAATGACATGCCAATAAGGTCTGTCGGTCTCTAGTTCTGACAGATGCACCATGACTACATGTTCAGGAAACTGAACAAGGGTCATGTAGAAACAGTTCTTTACGATACTTCTGTAAACATTAAATCAGACTGAGGCAATTAATGAAAAGGCTTAGGCTTCAGATCATTATCTCAATACAAAAGAAATTAATTCACTTTGACCTGTGCTGGTTTTGTATTCTGAGAGAAGAAGGATATCAGCAACTGATTTATTGCTTCGAACACACAGTGTCACTTACCTGTGAACACAAATCTAAAACTGTCTAAATGCAAAGTATATCACTTATGTGTGTCTCCTAATAGCTTCAAAGCACAAGATGAATTTTAAAATGCACAAGCATATATACTGCATTCACTGTCAGCCCACAGGTAACCCTGAAAGTGAAGTACCATCTTCCCACTTCAGCTGTAAACTGCTTCCCTGTGCACTTGGAACCTACATTCGCCTCCACCAAAATCTGCCAGTGCTCTTCTGAAAGGGAGAAGAGCTAAAGATTCTAAGAGTCAGCCCTCAACAGTGAACAGCAACCTGCCTGTCACCCAAATGAGGGGTAGGGCAGAAAACCAGACTGCAGTGTTCCATGAACTGTTTCCAGTTATTCTCTCACTCACTTACTCCCTTGACAAATAGCTCCATCATGCAGCAGTGTGAATCATACTCATCTTGGATAACAAATTGGATTGTCAATTTAAAATCATGACAATGAATTCTAGGGTGATGTTCTTGCACCCCAGAGACAATCATTTAAAACACACACCCAAAACCAAAGCACTTAGAACAACAATCCAGCCCGTCAGTTCACACTAAGATGCAAGACATCTGCTCACAACAACCTGAGAGATAAGTATTCACTTGCCTTTCATATGGCATGGTGGCCATACACGGGTGTGCTATCTAATGGCACAAACACACATGCACAATACACATGGGACTAGCAGAATACAAAATAGCCAGAGTAAGATAAAAAGAATGGAATCACTCAATAAAGCAGAATAGAAAAATGGAGACTACATAGAGTTAAATGGTGTATATGAAAATATAATCAGAAAATGAGGGAAGCTTGTGAGCTTTCTAGCATAATCTGTGCTTTTGTATTTATCCTATCCTAGGCTAGTCACTAAAATAGTCTCAAGCTACTGTTATTGATGAGTAACCTTAAGATAATCATTTTAGTCTACTCAACTAAAAATCTAAGAAAAAATTACTTTTTTTTTAAAAGTGGGTATGGCATTTTTTGTCTATATACATTTCTATTCACTGCCAGAAGAGAAGAGCTCCTGGAACTGGAGGGTGCTTGTGAGCTGCCATGTCAGCAAGCACTCTTAACCCCAGAGCCATCCTCCATCCTCCATACATGAGTTGTAAAGAGTCATTTTCATCAGTGCTGCTCTTATTTAAACAACCATATTTTTGAGATTTTATGGGTGTAGTTTCCATGTCATACGTAGAAGACACTATCTCGCAGAAGACGTCCTGGTCCTCAGGTTCTTACAATCATTCTGTCAAACAACTTGAGCAACCGTCTCTGAGCCTTAGGTGTAAGATTTGCATTGAGGTGCATTTGTCTGGTCTACGTACCCCACACTCATACATCCTCTGTACTGTGACCAGTTGTAGATGCAACAACTTCCATCTACTGCACAAACAGAGTTTCTCTGAGTGGGGTGAAAGGTATACTTACCTGCAAATAGAAGGGTAAATATTTAAAATACAGTTAGAAATTTTATCACTTTAGGAAAAAGGCCATAGTATGTCCTCTCTAGGATCTATGACCTCTAGCCACTGATAGCTGGCTAGATCTAGATTTACAGTGCCAGGCATAAATCCCCTCCCAAAGAGTGGACCTCAAGTCCAATTAGACAGCTATCAACTATCTCAGGAAATGAATGCAACTATTGTACCACTGTGGCTATCTTGAAGGGTCAGTTACAAGGTTCTGCCCCAGATAAAGAGATGCAGGCAGTGAGTGGCTGATGAAAGAGGGAGCATCAGTTTTCTTCAAGGATGAGCTTCCTGATAGTTATCCAGTCCCAAGTGGTCAGCTCTAAACCTTCAACACATGTACATACAAGCAACACTGAATGCACTCAGTAGACTCTCTGTGTGTGTGTGTCCCTCTGTCCCTCTGTCTCTGTCAGTCTGTATGTCTTCTCTCTCTCTCCCTCTCTCTCTCTCACACACACACACACACACACACACACACACACACACACACACACCTAATAACTAAAGAAGTTACAACTTTGTGAATGAATGGGGGAATAGAAAGAGTGGAGGGGGAGGAGAAATGGAAATGATTTTAAATACTCAGATGAAATTCTCAAAGGAAGGAAGGAAGGGCATACACATTAACTATTCTTTAAAATGCTTTGTTTGGAGGCTGGGAGATGAAGCTAGTGATACTGATCTAAAATTAGTAAAAGGTGTTAATTTTCAACACTGAAAGTTGCTAGTCATTAGTATATCTGAGAGAGAAAAAGACAGTGTAGAAAACTGTGTTTTAGAAGTAAGTAAGGCACAAAGCAGGGTTGTAGGCTTACCTTGGAGACTTGTCGCAGCCACCGTAAGTACTCCGTGAATGTATCAAAGCAGATGTAGTAAGTCTGGCTTTGAGGCCCCGAAGAGCTGAATGCCAAACAGTGCTGGTGCTTTTTCACTTCTTCCACCTAGGAAAGATGCAGAGCACAAAACCAAGTGAAGCAGAGGGCATGGGGACACGGCTCCTTAACTAGACTTGTGTCTCTTTCCACTAGTGCTCCTCTTAGCACCTATAGCCATCCGTGCATCTGACCAACCAATTTTAGTTACAAGGAAATCAAGAAAGGGGATTTTTTATCTTCATTAGAACTCACCACCCAAGTGAAATTTCCTTCTTCCCATTGATAATCAGTACAGACTCTTCTTTTCTTATTCTTTATATAGAATACTTTTACAAGGCTTTAGGTTTCTTCTGCTTATAGTTAAAATAATAAGCGTCTATTCACAGTAAATTCTTCACAAAGAGAAAAAAATTAAATAAAACATATTACACCAACTCCTATCACTTTCTTGACAAAAATGCCCTGACTGTAAGCCAAGTCACAAAGAATGTACAAAATGATTCTTAAACTGTCATTATGATATGTTTAAAAGGTAATGATCTCAGAAGCCATAAATGAAAATTAGTTTAAAATCTCTGTATGTTTAGAAGAATCTGTCTGTGTCTAACAGTGCTTCTAAAGCACCTTTTCTTTGGTGCTGATGACTGCCAGGGTCTGTATAAGCCAGGCAAATGTTCCTACAAATCCACAGCTACAAAGCCAATCCCATACATGACAGACTATTGAACTACATACTCTAATCACTTCAGAGGATTTTCAAAAAAAGTATGACCTAAAAATGTAGCTGAAATCAAGCAAATACAAGGGGAAATTAACATGCCCTAATATTTAGAAAAGAAAGTAGAAAATTAATTTGCATAGCATGGAACTTATTAGCAAGAGAATTTCAAAACCAAAAACTGAATGAACTCTACACTGAATGAGAGTAACAACAAAAACAGAAAGTGAAGTTGAAGAAATGGCTCCCTGGTGAGGAGAGATTGCACTTTCAGAGGACCTAAGTTCTGATTCCACATCAGGAATGATGATTCCACATCATTCCTACAACATCCTATAACACCAGCTCTAGAGCACCTGTCTTCCTCCTCTGGCCTCCACAGGTATCAGTGCTCATGTGTACATACCTCCTACACACACACACACATACACACTTAAAAAGAAAATAAATTTAGAAGAATGATCTGGGGGCTCAATGGGTAAAGGCACTTGCTACCCAGTCCAACAACCTGAATTTGATGTCCAAGTCCTTCTGTGATATCATCATAGAAGGAGAAAATCAACTCTCCTAAGTTGTCCTCTGACCTCCGTATATACACCATGCCACCCATGTACACTTACATGTGTATACATACATTCTAAGTTAATATAAAGTCATGGTAAAAATATAAAAAGATAATCAGACATGTACACTGGAGTGGGTATAAAATAATGCCTTGGCAAACAAATTGGGTGTTATTTTGTAATGTGAATTTGCTCACATCGCAAACTCAGCAACTGCTCATTGGTGTATACCATGAACAGGATATTTCTAGGATGTTATTGTAGGGATTTGGATTGAGCTATCCACTGCTCAAGACCCAAGGTCTAACCCACTGTGGTATCTGACTCTGGAAACCTCACTGCCCCTTCTAATGCCAAGAGTATCCTTTGCAGCAAGGATATTGGTATTCAACAACACTCTACATACTTCTAAGCATTTCCCAGACTCCTTACAAAGGTAAAGTCATTATATGCAATTCTGCCTATAAGCTCTTGAGAAGAGTGGCGTGTCTCACTATTTCAGATCTAAATATACAAGAGTGGGGCTGGAAAGAGCAATTAAAAAGTCACTAGGCATTCCTTACAAATGGCTACAGTCAATAGGCCATATCTCCCATGTGGGTGGGAAAAGAAAGATAGCTGGAGCTTGTTGGTTTTCAATCTAGCCAAGAAGTGAGCTGAGGTTGAGGAAGAGACCCTGCCTCAGGGGAGCAGGCGGTGAATGAGTCAAAGGACAGTCGATACCCTTCTCACCTGTGCTCACATATACACATACCCTCACACAGACACAAACAGAACTAAGTCTTCAAGCAGATAGAACCAGTGAGTGATACAATTATGTCTTCCTCTGCCATAGGGAACATATATTAAACAACAGAAGCACAGAGGATCAGGAAGGATTCTTAGAGAAGTAAGTGTACAGAAAGAGAAATCAACTCCAAAAGCCACCAGCTCCTAGTAGACACGTGATATGAATGAGAAGTCACTTCTAGAAACCATCAAGATCTGGGGCTGTTACCATGGTATAACCTCAAAGTTAGTGTTTCAGTCTTTGTTGTTTTCTATGTGGGTGCCCTGGGTTCCCCCATGACCCACTATCCTACCAGTGTTCTTGGTGGCCCCCCACCAAGAACCAAGGGGGGGAGGGAAGAGGCAGGAGGCTCTCCCACTGTCACCTTAAGTCTAAGAAGTTCCCCTAGATTTTTCCAGGACCTTGACTCAGGTCAAATTGGGATTCGCCACTCTGGTGCTGAAAGAATTTAAGAGTAGCCAGTTTAGGAAGCGAAGATAAAGTTTAATGAAAATGTTTTAATGCAGACTTAACATGGAAGTGAAAACATGGGAACTAAGAAGAAAGCAAGATGCACCCCTTGAGCCCAAGCATGGGTTTTTCAACAAAGACAGAAAGGAAGACAAGCCCAGTCTCAGTACAGGCTCAAGGGTGAGTCGCCTGTTCACTCTTTTTGAACATCAAAAACATCTCTATATAATACAGAAATGATCTTGTAAACAACTATAAATTCTGCCTCAAAACAATGTATTTAACAGGAGATATATCACTCTAAGATTTTGTCAACAACATAACAACAAAAACTTGGAAAGAACTCAATGTTCATCAATAGAAAAATTACTTTAAAAACAAACAAAAAGACTTTATATATTTATGTTTATTTAAGAAAATACTAGTAGTAATGTATTATTTTGAAATATATGGTTAATATGCAAGGAGTTATTTAAAATTTATATTGAGAAAAATATATTTTCACTATTGCTGTAGACAAGTGTCTACATAAGACTGTTAAATTTATTGTTGTTTTATATCAAACAACTTTTATAATACTCACTTTTATTGTTATAATATTTTATAAATTTTAAAGAATATGAAAAAAAAGATATTGTAGGTATTGAAGGGGGGTCTCTGGGAGGAGATGGGGTACAAATGGGAAACAAGAATGTGATTTAATTCTATTTATGCTTTTAAATGTTAACAAATTCAGATAAATTGAAATCATGTAACTTTTCTCATCATAATGCAATAAAAGTTTAAAAAAGAAACAAACAAAAATGTTAAATAAACATGTAGAGAATTGTTAAAAAAAATAAAATAAACAAAAAAAGAAAAATTACTTTAAAAATTGTGGAATATTTATAGATTGGAACACTCAGAAATGGGAACTATATAAACATGAAATTTACCCAGTGAAAAGCCTCTATCTCAAGCATGTCTACCGTCCTTAGTCACACTGCTCCAGGGGTCTGCACTGGGTGCCGCACTGATTGACTTGATGTTTGCTGTGCTCTTCTGTCTATCACCTGCCTCCATACCTGATACTCAGCCTTTTATTTTTCTTTGCTATATACTTAATAAACTCATTCATTCAAAACTAAAGGTATGGCCATCCTAGAAAATTCTCTGTAATATACAAAACAAAAGGTAAACATTTATTTCATTTATTATTCATTCATCTTTATTTAAATAGACATTAAAAAGCCTTACTTAAATGCATTGTCTAAAAATCTGCTTAACTCTAAAGAGTAAATTTAGCATAACTACACAATGAATAAAAATGTATCTTAAAAATATTTTCAACATTTTAAGAGAGGTTTAACTTTTTAAAATATTACACTTATTTATGTGTGTCCATGTTCACAAGGACTAAGGTGCATATGGAGGTCAGAGGACAACTTGCAGAATTAGTTCTGTCCTCCTTCCAATGTGGATTCCAGGGATTGAACTCAGGTCATCACGCTTGGCAGCAAGTGTCACTACCCATGGAGACAACTCACTGGCCCAAGTGAGCTTCCTTTAACAATGAAGCCACTTGTTATTTGAAAACTGTAAACTGATCATGCTCTGGTGCCGTGGAAAACTGAGACGATAGCAACTACCACTAGATTCTGACCAGCCTACAGCACACTTCACTTCTAGCTCTTCCACAGGAGATTTAACAGAAAGGAAAAAGGTTCTTGCATTCAATCTCAGTTTTCCTTTACCAGCTGAAACAGGATGACAAAAAGAAATACACAAACATTAATGAAAGCTCAAATTACAGAAAGTGAATTATTTTCTCCCAACTGGGTCAACAGGTTTTAAAAGACCCAGGTCTTCAGCAAGCTCCATTATTTTAGAACAGTGCAAAGCAGGTTTGACAAGATCTACTTGTAAAAAGCGGAAGCTATTAACTTTCAATTCACTCAATACTAGAAGCCTGTCCAATAGCAGGCCTGGGAAACAGGATGAGTCTCTGAATGGCAATGCTAATTATAGCTAGCTTTTTCTGACCTTACCTGAACACTCCATGTGCTTTTCTGCCTCTCTGAGTACAATCTTGTTTCCTCTATATATGTCAAAAGATTTTTCACCCTTCAAGTTCTATTTAACGTTACATCTTTCATTATAAAATTCTCTCTTCCCTCCAAAGTGCTGCCCTTTTACTAACATCCCACAATGTTCTTGCTTTCTGAATCTCTCTTACAGCTATAATGCAGATGATGGTGTACCCGCCCTACATCTCCTGATATGAAATTAGTTGTTCAAAGGCACCAATCATGACGCTCATTTCTTAGATCAAACTTTCACCCAGGAAAGATATTTAATAATGTTATATTCACATTTACCTATGCAAACTCCCAGCATCACAGAGAGACAGACTTTAGGTCTAACAGCATCAAACATTAAATATGTTTGCATTTTAAAATAAGCATCTATGATGGCAACATTAATGACAAGATTCCAGTAATCCATGAAAAGACAAAATGTTCAATACAGGTTGCATGCAACTCTTGCCTTGTATGTGTCAAGCCTGGGTTCAATATCCAATAGCACATGAAACTGATGCGAGATATGATGGCACACGCCTGCGATTCCAGGCAGGAAATCAGAAGTTAAAGGTTATCCTTGACTACATACATAGTTTTACTCACTAATCTTAGTGCCAGAGAAGGTAAACAAGCAGTGCTTTCAAAATGGGAGAGTGAATAGATCTAAACCTGTTCTTCAGTCCGGCTAAACACCTGTTGTGAAAACACCTTGAACATCCATCTTCCTAAGACATGTGTGTGCAGTAGAGGGGAGGACAACTAGCCCAGGATACTCACAAGGACAGACCAAACTACAGAGCTGCTGAACCTCAAACCAACTATGCACATACAATCTGACCTTCAATTCTGAATCTTAGAACACATCACACATCTGTCAATTTTTTTAAGATTGAATTTTTTAATGAAAATTGGCTTCTAATTTTTCTTCTAATTGAATTTTCCACCTCCTTTCCCATCCAGGAAGAAAAAAATATAAAGAGAACTCTTGTTTCAGATGTCCCCAATTCCAACAAACCATTTCTCATGCAAATCTTTCCCCTTTAACAAATTGCATCATTTAAAAAACAGCAAACATTTACATGTGATTATAGTGATGTTCTCCCAACAGAGAACTAAATACTTCCTGCAAAAAAAAAAAAAAGTTCTATTTTATAAGCAATGAACATTAAAATAATTAACATACCTAAAGAAAAGCAACCGTTAATGCTGGAGATACATGTCAAGTGTATGAGAGCCATTTCCAGTTCATAGTAAACTACAGATGCTAATCCCACTAGTCACTAAGCAGAAGGCAATGCGAGCTGGTCCCAAGTGCAGCACCAGGAGACACTAACCTCCATCATCACACCTGCTTAGTCCTACAAGCAGACTTAGGAACAGTGTCTTGTACTCTGGGCTGTGTGCTGGACAGCACAAAGAATGCCTACTTATAAGGATATTACCATCTGCACTCTAGAACAGAACAATCACACTCTGTTGGCCTGCTCTCTCTTGTAATTCAATGGCATTGTTATTTCTACAGCTCCAGTAAACAACAATGCCCACCAGTGGAACACAGCAAAAGTGAGAGAGTTCAGACAGGTCAAAGCCATGTCCCTCTTATTACAGTAATGGATGGAAGGTCCTTACAAATGCTGGAATAAGTGTCAGTATTCTTGCTTTACTTACTTTTCCACCAATGAGGGGCAGAACATGCATCTTCCCACTCACGCTGTCTTTCACAGATGACACTATCAAGCACGTCCCACACAGAATGACCTGGCGTCTTGTCCATCGGTTCACTGGCAACTGCATTTTGCCTTTTCGGACATTGTACATTCCCGAGAGCTGAATCCGCTCAGAGCTCCCAGTGCTATGAGGCTTTCCTAAAACAAACACAAGCAAACATGTTATATGTTAAGTCTTCAAAAATGAGCTTTTTTTCCTCTCAGCTGTATACCAGATAAATTAATTAGGAACCAATAATTATAGGTGGATAAAACCAACTTATAACTAAAAGAACATATAGTCAAAGTCATTGTGGAATTATGGCAACAAAAACAACCTTAATTATTCCTGATGTGTATTTTAATATCAAGTGAAGTGCAATCTTTTTTTAAAGATAAGCAACAGACTATTTTAGGCCCTTCTTATTTCCTACTTCTTTATAATTTATTTTATATCATTGTAAGAGATGAGTTCAAGATCTAGTCATTAGTAAACTAAGAAGAAAATATTATGGACTGAGATAGAAAATAAACATTCAGTATCTCACACTTAATAAATAATCAGTCTTGGTAGGACTAAGTGCTGGTTTTCTCTCCACACTTACTCAATGTGCACTTCCTAAAAAGGAAAGGTAAGGTGATTGTTCTGAGAGGAGCATAGCACAAGACACAGGTGGAGCACTGTAGCATCTGTGATTGGTGCAGACAAGTGGAGGCAGAGAACAGCACTGTAAGTTAGAGATTCACAGAGAGGCTTCAGGAGCTACTGCTCTGAAGGAGGATGTGAACACCACAACAACACTGCCTTCAGGCAAGTCCTGTCAACAGCAGAGACTCTGCTCTGACTTGACACACTGATGGACCTATAGAAATATCAACCATGGGCTGGAGAGATGGCTCAGTGGTTAAGAGCACTGACTACTCTTCTGAAGGTCCTGAGTTCAAATCCCAGCAACCACATGGTGGCTCACAACCATCTGTAATGAGATCTGACGCCCTCTTCAGGTGTATCTGAAGTGTCTACAGTATACTTACATATAATAATAAATAAATCTTAAAAAAAAAAAAAGAAATATCAACCAAAGTCAGATGCTGAATACATCAGAAAAAAATAAGAGACAGATGTCCAGCATCAGGACCCAAGTGAGAAATGAGGTATTTAGAACTCTAGCCACCAAGGACCAGGAGGGTAAAAAGGTCAAGAGATATTGTATTATTAAAAATGAACAAACAGTTGAGAGGCCAGCAATGGTGCAATAACAGGCCAATGGTGTAAGCCTGAAGAGCTGAGTTTGACCCAGAGAACCACGGAAGAAGGAGAAAACTAACTCCCAGAAGAGCTGTCCTCTGGCCTTCACACAGGCACACACTCCATGGCAACATACACACAACAAAAAAATGAGACTTTAAAATTTAAAGAAACATCAACAAAGATCCCAAGAGTTGACAGATGCCTGACGCCTATTGAGCATGGAGCAAGAAGAGCCAACAGCACTTAAAATAGACTTAAAGAGGATTCGGAGAGTTTTGAACTCACCCAATAAACACAGTTCAGCAGAGATGTTTTTTTCTAATAAAATAGCATGTTCTCATTTACTTCCTCTTCCAGCATACCAAACTGTTTTTATAAAATAACTACTTCACCCTCCCAATTTTATGTTGGCTGGGTGAGGATGAAATGTGACAGTACAGTTATTTGAGCCAGTGCCCAGTCAAAAACTATCCTGCTCAAGCTTCCCACAGGAAGGGGTCTGTGCTGCTGGCTAGCAGTGCCAATCTGCCCGTAGCACATAGGAAGCCAGGAGACTGTTCATAACATACAGAACCTGCCACTGTCACGGTCCCAATCTGCACATGCTCATTTATTTCTAGAAAGGAAGATGCCTGTGTCCTGCTGTGCTTTCTCATGTGGTGATAAACACAACACTCAAAGTAAGAAATTTCAGCTCACAGGTCACCATCTATCATGGAGGGAAGACAGGGCAGGAATTCAAGGCATAGCACAAGACACAGGTGGAGCACTGTAGCATCTGAAATATGGAGCTGAAGTAGAGTCCATGGAGCGCTGCTTACTGGCTTACTCTCTACCTGCTCTTTCTTATACAGCCTAGGACCACCAGCCTAAGCATAGTACTGCCCACGGTGGGCAGGGCCCTCCTCTTTCAATCAGTAGCCAAGAAAATGTCCCACTGATAGGCTCCAGACCAATCTGATAGAGGCATTCCTTGGGTTTGGTTCCTTCTCCCCAAGCACGTCAAGCTGACAACCAATACCAGTTACTACATGAGTCCAGTTTAAGATCTACTGTATGTGACAGATTTTCTCCCAGAAAGGACACGGGGAACAGATAAGATTCTACGGAAAAATGAAAATGGACTAAAATAATACCTGAATCCTAAAACCCAATTTCCTTGACTGTAAAATAAAGTAATATTCTCCAACAAAGGATCTGATCTAAACAAACTCACACCTCCACATACGTGTGTGAATACAAAGTAGATATATTAGTTAACCACATCAGAGAAGCTTCAAGGACACACAGAACCTATTACATTTATCCAGATTTGCAAATAAGTATTATAGAGACTAAAAGAAGAAAAAACAAAACCGGGTTATATAAAAGAGAGTCCTTCAACTCTCTAAATCCAAATACTTCCTAGAGAAAGCCCAAGGAAATAAAAAAGAAGTCTTAATAGAATGGGCCTATCAACAAAGACTGGGTTTTTATTCTCTAGTCAGGAAAATCCCCAAGAGTTCCACATAGTCAGAGTCCAAGGTCAAGACAGTTTTGCTCTTAGAAAACACCAAAGAGCCTACTCTGAACCAAATCCCCACCTGCCTACCCAGCCCTACCCACTCTCACCCCATCCACCCCCATGTTGTTCTGAGTGTATTTCACTCTAGTTGTTTCTTCCTGGGTGTTCCAGATCAGACACACCTGCAGAACTGGCTGTGTACCAGCTGCACTCTGGAGAATAGAAGGTGACTGAGGTAATGTTCACCTGGGCAGTCACACAGGCACACCCTCCTTTGTGTCAAACTTCCTTATTCTCCAACACTGGAATTATTTTAGCTGTCATTATGTAGACTCAATAATTGTAATTTAAAGTTATTCCAATTGCCAGTGCTCTAATAAATACCAGTAACACCCAAGAAGTTGTGGTCTGTCAATTTAAAGCTAAGCCAATGAGTATAGTTTGGGATGTAGAAATGTTACTCTAACCCCTTGTAAGCTCAAGACATTCTCATGACTCAAGATATACTCTGAAAACAAACATTTCAGGCTGAAACAGACATAGGACAACAGACACTTAAAAACACATGCACACACTTTCTCTTCTACCTGCTCACTTGGCACATAGCAGAACTGGTGGTCTAGAGCCAGCAAGGTGGTTGATTCAGTGGGTTCAGCATTTGCTTCTAAACTTGAACTTCTGAATCCAATCCCTGGTACCCACACAGAAAGTTCCCACAAGCTGTCCTCTGTTCTGTGGCATATGCATACATGGATATGCATATGTAATGTTCTTTAATGGTGATCTATACTACCCCCCCAAAGACACTGACCCATGAACATGGTTATGACTCATCATCCGCATCCTCGAGCATCAGTCTTCCATGTGTTATCCCTGCAAATAGGCCCCACAGCCTAGAGCCCAGGCATTGCAACCCATGACTGTGCCATGGCCCATAAGAAGTCTCCCCTGAGGTCTCTGCAGAATGCAAGCCCTGAAGCATGTCAGCCATCACTTCCAGTGGCAGTGACACTTGGGCTCCTCATCCTGCAACTGCTAGTTGTAGATGTGCCTAGTTCTCTCTCTCTCTCTCTCTCTCTCTCTCTCTCTCTCTCTCTCTCTCTCTCACACACACACACACACACACACACACACACACACACGGGATGCCATGCCCTACATCCTGGATCTGTCCAAGGTCAATTCAGACCACTGATGGGCCAGCTTCTTTTTCAGGAAGCCACCCTCCAGTCACAGATACAGTGACACAGAGCTAGAGTCTCCTGAGCAGAAGGCCCCTCCCTTCCCAGATACTCTTCTCCCCTCCAGAAGCCTCAGTATTCCTGAAACCATAAAGAAAAATCAGTCATCCATCTCGAGCAGGCCAGCACCAGAGACCCATCCTAAGCTGGTAGAACCATTAGCCACCCCAGGCTTAAGTGGTGCTAGGCCAGAGCTCCATCCACTCACCCAGTAAATTAGGAAGGCTGCAGCAACAGACACCAGCAGGAGCTGGACAGAGTCACCTCTTGATTCACAGACTAAGCTTTCCTGATCTTATAACTGTGCTTTGCACCAAGCAGAAAAATAAACTCCTAGCAGCCATCCTCAAAAAAAAAAAAAAAAAAAAAAAGGAAGAAAGAAAAAGAAAAAAGAAAAGAAAGAAGAAGGAAAGAAAAAGAAAGGAGGGAAGAATGAAAGAAAAAATCCACTATAAACCAGACCTATTCAAAATTCTAGGGGTATTAAGAAAATCGTTCCTGAACTACACAGCTTACAGCAACATTTCTCAGGATGTCGTTAGAGACATGTATGAGAATCACTTGGCTTTCTGACAACTCTAAAAGACCTACAATGGTTGGAATCCTGGTAGTCACAGACCAAATGCTGCTTTCAGCATCACCACCAAAATTGTTTTATGGCAATAAATCTAAAAAATTTAATACATCTGCAACTCATTTTGCAAAGTAAGATTTTTCTCCAACAAATGTATTCTTTATACTCATGAATTTCAACTGTGCTCACTACAAACCAGCTACTTAATGTTTCTATACCACATAAAGTCACTTGAAAAATAACATGAAAGAAAGCTATGGACTCTAGAAGGAGTAAAATTAAGGGGAAAAACATGTATAGAAGGCTGGAGAGATGGCATAGAGTTTAAGAGCACTTGCTGCTCTTGCAGAGGCCCCTATTCAGTTCCCAACAAATGGCTTACAACTGCCTGTAATTCCAGTTCCAGTGGACTCAACACCATCTCAGGGCCTCTCTGGACACCTGCATACACGCAGCATGTACACACACATACACGCGTGCACACACACATATACACACTATACACACACACATATACATACAGACACACACATACACACAGACACACATACACATATATAATTCAAAAGGTAAGTATGCGTAAATATCACATCTGGCAGATAAATGCAATTGGATCCATGTGACCGACCTCAAGAAAATAAATGATGTTGACATTAAGGGCAAGAGTCTAATTTCCTCAAATTACATTCCAAACATTTTTAAGTTTTACTATAAACATTAAATTACTTTGTGAGAATTCTAATATCTTTTATATCTATCATTTCCAAGACTCTTCATTCCTTTATATAGATCCAATCCATATGAGATTATTTTCATTCTGCCTCAGTATCTTAGTCTTCTCCTGCGGTGCAGATCTGCTAATAATAACATCTGTGTGCTTTTCCTTTCCGTTTTTTTGTTTTTGTTTTTGTTTTTTGTTTTTGTTTTTGTTGTTGTTTTGTTTTGTTTTGTGTGATATCGTCCTGCACTCTAGGTTAACAGTGTTTTTCTTTGGAATTCTGAATATGCCCTTCCAGCACCTTCTAAATCTGGTATGCTGCTATAAGTGTGCATGTCACCCGCTGCCTTGCTGGCCTTTTCAAGATTTTATTGCTAGTCTTAAGCAACTGGTTTTCTCTCTTTAATGCATGGTAGCAGTAGGGTGTACATGTGCAGGCCAGAAGGCAATCATGAGTGTGAGAATCTCTGTGCGCAACCATAGCAGCCAGGTTTCTCCCACCTTCACAGTCCTGGGCGGAGATTACTGGTGTGACACCACAGCAGGCATTTTCAGGCCTGGAGTCAGCATGGGTCCTTATGTTTTCAAGGTCAGCACTTCCCCGGCTCCCTGAAACCTGACTTTGATATATTCCTTCACATTTCTTGTACACAAGACTTAGAAGTGATAGTCAAAATTGAGAATTTTGCCAGCTATTAGTACTTCAAATCCTTTCTCTCAACTCACTACTTCTCTTTGTGGTTTCCAACTGTGCATACGAAATTAAATACTTGAAAATACAATCCCATGAGGTTCTTTCTGTTTGCTTTCCTTACTAGCTATGCCTACTACTGTATCTTCTGTTTACTAATCTTTTGTTCTGTACTGTTTAAATCTGTTTTGTTTCAAATCAGTTCTAGTATATTTGTCCAAAAGTTCAATTTGGGTACACGGACACACACGGACACACACACACATACACACACACACTTTTGTACAAAACATAAGAACAGGAGCTGCGTATATGTCCTTGCAGTTAATCTTGTCCCTTACGCTGCTGCTATGTCAGTTTCGCTCAGGGACTGTTCTCAATATGGCTCTTTTTTCCACATCACTGATAATTTTTGTTTGAATACCATTTGCTATGAATTCTAACCCAGTGAATGCTAATTTGTGTTTCCACAAATAATAGAGAACTGTTCTAGAACAGTTATTTGGAAGCAATGTATTTCTTGTAAATTTATTTGTAGGAGAGCAGTCTTGAGTCAATAATAATACTAGCAACCAATACTCTGATGAGTCCCCTTTTCCACTCTGGCTAGTAGAAACCTGACTTACTCCCAAGCCGCATGTGTAGCAGGCATGACCTCTGCCAGGCAGCTCTGGTGTTTTCCCAGCTTTGTGTACTTTCCTCACATGCATGCTCTGATCGGTACTCATTATGTCTCAGGGAGGACCTTCTACAGATTTATAGAACTTTACCTCCCTGAGGTCCTCTTTTCTCTCTAGCATCCAAGCTCTAATTATGCAGCCTACTTCCTGAAAAAACTGAACTATGATTTTGTTGCCAATGAACTATCTCTGTTGAGTGCTCCCTAGAGCCTTTTTTGCTGTTGTTTTTTTAATTATGTACTTGTTTATTCTGTATATGCTTGTGAGACCTGCAGAAGTCAGTACTCTCCTTCTACCATGTGGGTCCTAAGGCTCAAACTGAGGTGATCAGACTTGACAGCAAGTGCCTTTCCCTACTGAGGCAGGGCTGAAAAGATGGTTCTGTGGTTAAGAGTATGAATTACTCTTGCAGGAGGTCCACTACAAGAGCCATGTCAGGCAGCTTAAACCTGCCTGCAGATCCAGAGGATCTGACACTCTCTTCTTCAGATCTCCATGGACAACTACATACAAGTAGCATACACACACACACACACACACACACACACACACACACAATCCACATTTAAAGCTCAAAAAACAACAACAACAAAAACATGTTTGCAAATTTTTTTACATTCTTCCCCCATAAGCTGGATCCACCTTCCATTCCTCTTCTATGTGGCTAGCTTCTTAATAAAAAGAATGGTTGAAGGAACAGTAGTGGCTTGCAACCTTCAGAGGTGGGTCATAAAAGGCACAGGGTTTGGATACCACCTACTTTCTAGGATTTTATAGAGACAAAGCTCTTTGGAAAAGCCATGAGGCATGAACACAAACTGATGAAAGGCCAAAAAGAGGAGGTACAGGAGCTTCTCGCTAGCAGCCAGTGTGGAACTGAGGCCTCTAACCACCTGCGATGTAAGCCCTAACACAAACAGATGTTGACACTGCTGTCAAGCCCAAAGAACTACAGTCCCTGGGACATATGACCACAAACTTCATGACAGACCCTAAGCCAGACATTCAGCAAGATCACTCCTAAGCTCTCGCTCAGAGAAACTATGGGAAAATAAAGGTTTAAAACTCTAAACGACTGAGTTTGAGGACACTGACTAGTTACTATGTTGGTTTCACTTAGTTCTGTTTCCTGAACATAGTAAAAACATAATAGCTTATATTTCTCTGAAAGAATCTAAAAATATATAAAACTTTGTAAAAATTATTAAACCTGGAAATAGTAAAGAAAGAGTAAGGATAGCACATTAAGCTGCCAAAACAACTGCCAAATGTTATGAGCCTTCATGAACAAAACCTAGGAGTATCTGAGAACTCTGCAGGTCATGGAGAAATTCAACATGGCCCCTGGATAAGTGACAGCACTCAATGCTCACTTCAACAGCACTATCTTTTGAGCTTAAGCACTAATAAACTATAAAGTGTGTTCTTATTGGACTCAAATCCCTAAATCCTTTTGACTAGCTCCAGTGATAGAAAGGATGAATTTAATCACTCGTCTAGGGCCATTTCAAAAGCCAGCAAATAGACTAAAATGACCCTGTAAGAGTCTAGAGACCTGAGTCCTAAACCATACCCTACCCGTAATTTTGTCTCAGACCAAGAAGCTAAGGTCACAATGACAAGCCCTGGCAGGAGCTCTGAAACAGCCTTAAGTCTGCTTGCTCTTAGCTAATGAAAATGACAACCAGCCACTAACTGGATTGGGGGAGGGTTATTTTATGCATCAGATCAAAATATATCAAGTCAGCTGCCCAGTAATTCTTGCTTCTTCCTGATAGCTACTCAATTTGACTGGGATTATATATAGTTCTCAAGCTGCTGGAGACCCTTAAGCCTTGAAAATACTAACAGAGGTTACAATTTGCTTTACAATATTCATTAAGTAGTGCCAGGAAATGTGTACTCTCTCCAGTGGTCTTAATGATTCAATAAACAGAGCTAAAGTAATTCAAATGTGGGGAGAGAAATCTATCAGAGCAAACTCTCAAATAAGCTATAGCAAAATTAGTTATGAAAATTCAAGTTATAAGATTATTGTTGTAACTGTATGGCTCAACATAAATTCTGAATGGAAACCAGTTCAAGTGGAAAGCCTCCAACTTTTTAGCATACACACCAAATCACCTGGAAGCCTGCAAAACAGATTGTAGGGTTTCACCACCTAGAGTTTTAGACTCAACTGAGTTTTAAAGTGAGAGTATAGTTTGAGACACACCAACTTCAGCACTGGGTGCAATGGCTCCTTTAACGGAGGCTTTGTAGCATTCAATTACATTAGCTTGAACCACAGAAGCTAATGAACCAAGATTACTACCTTAACTTCTCAGGCACCTTTAACTCTATCCTCTACACACCAAGGAAAACAGTGGATTAGCTGGCTTTAGTAGTAGATGCTTAGGTCTGTTCTTGGGCTATGTATTTTAAAGAAGGTTTCTTTAGACATTGGTTTTGTTATAACTTTGCATTCAGTGATTATAACTATCTTTCTCTCTCTCTCTCCCTCCCCCCTCTCTCTCACTCTGGTTCCAGGAGCAACAGGTGAGTAGCAATCCTAGTTTCCTTCTTTGTGTCTATAATAAAAGTGACCAAACTCAACTTGGGGAGGAAAAGAATTTACTTGGCTTATACTGTGACATCATAGTTTATCACTGAAAAAAGCCAAGCAGGACGTTGGGGGCAGAAACTACCAGAGACCTGGAGAAATGCTCCTTCACCACCTGTTCAACTTCTTTCTTATATAACCCAGGACCCGCTGCCTAGGAGTGGCACTCTCCACAGTGGGCTAGGCTGTCCCACATCAATCACTAATGAGGAAAATAACCCAGAGATAAGCCCACAGGCCAGTCTAATGAAAGTAATTCCTTAGGTGAGGTGCCTTTTTTGAAGCCAGTTGACTCTGGCCTGTGTCATGGCGACAAAAGGGAACCAGCACAGTGGCTGACAAAGAAACACACTTGGAAAATTTCATATTAGTCTTCACTCTCAGCCCAAAGTCTTCCGCCTGTTGTTTCCCCTAAACGGCAGGCTAATACTGTTGGCTCTGCAGAACTCACGTAACATCCCTACAGTCTTTCAGACTCCCTAAGCTGTCCTTCTTACTTGGCCCCTTACTTTTAGGAATACCTGCACTAACTCCTTCCTGCTGCTGTTGTCTTTGCTGTGACAGACAGTAGACCTGCCCAGATCTGCAGTTCACACATCTGTCTGCTGCACTCAACAACCAGAGCTACCTATAATTCCTATTTTCTGACCAAAACATCACTCAGGCAGACTCCATCACCTACCTTCCTGACTTTGGTACTTCTGCATAAAGAATGTCACAAGGCACAGGAATTTAAGTGTAAAATGCCATAAATGAGGAGAAGCGGCTGAACTTTATGGAGCTGAGAAAGCTAAGCAGCAATCAGGCCTGAGAGTAGCCTTAAGTCAAAATTGGACTTGAGAAAACTAAAAGTACTTACTACCTCTTGTAGAGATCTCAGGAATGACTAGTTCTTAAATCTGGAAGAAAACAAAAACTATATGGTCGCTAAAACAGACATGTTCAGCTTCTTCCTTCTGATGGAGTCAAGTCTCTGAGAGGTGATGAACATTATGTGTGCGGAAATCAGGAAGACAAGGCTAGACAAGACTTTCACAGCTCCATCCAAGTCAGATTTCCACTGTGAGAGGTTTTTATTAGGTGTGCTGTGCTCCATCCAGGTATATACAAAATTCTAAATGCTAAGATACAATTTCTAATACTAAACATGAATGACTGTTGGAGAATCTATGTCACCATTCCACTCTCTAAAATACAGTTTAAAAAATATAACCATAATAATTATATTGTGACTAACATTGTTAAATTAACTAAAGACAAATAGTCTAGAATCAAAAGTGCAAAAACTGACTTAAGCCGGGGGGTGGTGGCACACACCCTTAATCCCAGCACTTGGGAGGCAGAGGCAGGAGGATTTCTGAGTTTGAGGCCAGATCAAGCTAAGCAGCAATCAAGACCCTGGTCTACAGAGTGAGTTCCAGGACAGCCAGGGCTACACAGAGAAACCCTGTCTCAAAAAACCAAAAACCAAAAACCAAAAAAAAAAAAAAAAAAAAAAAAAAACTGACTTAAGACACTAATCTTGATCCAGCTAAATGTCTTAGCAAATAAAGGCAAGGCTGACCATCCCAAGTTGGACTCCTGGATCCACATGATAGAAGAAAGACTGATTCCCAAAACAAAACTGTCTTCTGTCCTCTCTATATGTATATACCACATACGCATGAGCACACAAAATAAAAGTGTAATAACCTCATCTTCATCAAATGTCTAAGTCTCACCATTCCAAATATGAGTTTCCCACAACTAATTAGTAATCTCTAAAAATATACATATAAAACATTCCACACTCCTATGATACTCCATAGGAAATGAAAAGAACTTTAAACTTCTTCAGAGCTACACATAAAAAAGCTACAAAGTGATCATTTAATTTTCTCAATATAATATTAAAAACAAGCCAGGCAGAGTGACAGATGCCTGTGATCCTAGCACTTGGAAGGTGAAGGTATTAAATCAGTTGTTCAAAGACATCCTCAGCTACACAGAAGTTCAAGGTCAATCTGAACTACACTAGACCTTGTCTTATACATACATACATACATACATACATACATACATAATACATACATGCATCCAAAGTATGAAAGTAAAAAAGAATAATCTATTTTACACTACTATAAAGTTGTGATAGTTACCAATTCCTACATTTGTATCCTCTACATATCTGCAGTTGAAATCGATACACTGTCACCGCCTTTCTACTCTGCTTCATCTCCTCCAGCTTGTATCATCTACCATTCCCAAGCTGTCAGTCTTTCTATCTGAACACTTGCCAACTATGCCATATAGGACTCGTTGCTAGTAGGTAACTGAGCTGCTGCTCATGAAGTGCTGGAAGCTTTTACTACAGAATCCTTATCACTGTTACTGCATTTTCTAGCGCTGGCTGTAAAACAGCTATCAATCAAAGTGAACCAAACAACAGCAACAACAACACAAAAGCCTCCATTTCTGGATATGTTTCCATCATTCCAGACAGTCTAAGAACGAAAAAAAGGAAGGAAATAAGAACTCTAAAAGAGGAAAAGGGAAAGCCAGCTCCAAGCCATATTATTAAAGTGAACCCAGACATACTACCATAATGGAAGTAAACACCCTAAAAAGAAAGGGGGGGATTCAAGTCCATATGTTTTTATGGTTAAAACGTTTGTATTTCTTCTAAAACACATTCTAATTTATCTAGCACTCTATAATGTTGCCCTTTTTGCTTCCAACCACCTTAAAAAAAAAA